>CAUYRT010029409.1:0-18086 GCA_963574885.1 Lepilemur ruficaudatus
TATAGAAAAAATTAGCCGGGCATGGTGGCGCATGCCTGTAGTCCCAGCTACTTGGGAGGCTGAGGCAGAAGGATCGCTGAAGCCCAGGAGTTTGAGGTTGCTGTGAGCTAGGCTAACGCCACGGCACTCTAGCCCGGGCAACAAAGTGAGACTCTGTCTCAAAAAAAAAAAAAAAAAAAAAAATTATGCTGAGCAAAACTTAGAGTTGAGTCTTTTCAAAAGGCTCTGAGATACAGAAGAGCCAGCCCCTTAAGAACAGCTACTCCCCTCTTTTTCAGAGAACAGTAACTCACACTTCATTTCTCCACTTACATCAAGTACACACTTACAGATTTAAAGTGAATAAAACGGCAAACTTGAGTGGCAGCTATCAGAGATACAATGCCGTACCAGGCAGGACATGTTCATAAAAGACAAACAATAAATCTCACCTTGGGGGCATTAAGAAAATGTTTTCCAAACCTTATCCCTACTCTTATTGGATGTGAGACCTGTCTGCTCTCAAATGGGACATAGAAACCACCTTTCTGAGGTGCTAGTTATCTAGGAAATTCTATCTTAGATATGGTAGATATGGTATTGGAATACTGGTATTTTCACTGTGTTGCATTTCCAAAGACTTTCATTGACACATTTAATAGGAATGTTAACCAGTTCTTAGTAGAACACAGATAATTTTACCTACAACTTAATTAAGGTCTCCTTTAAAAAAAGTCAGTATTTAAATGAGCACTCTTTTACTTGGATTTTGGAGCAGAATGCTGTCATAAACATATCTTTTTTCCTTCTGGTTACATAGAAAGGTCAGCTGTTCTAACTGCCAAAAAAAAAAAAAAAACCCACACAAGCCACACCTCTTTTTTTTCTTTCTTTCTTTCTTTTTTGGAGACAGTCTTCCTCTGTGGCTCTAGCTAGAGTGTAGTGGTATCATCATAGCTCACTGCAACTCAAACTCCTGGGCACAAGCAATCTCCTGCCTCAGCCTCACAAGTAGCTGGGACTACAGGTGTGCACCACCACACCTGGCTAATTTTTCTATTTTTTGTAGAGAGTGAGTCTCACTCTTGCTCAGGCTGGTCTTGAGCTCCTGGCCTCAAGCAAGCCTTCTGCCTCAGCCTCCCAGAGAGCTAGGATTACAGAGTGCGGAGATCACAGGGGTGAGCCACTGCACCCAGCTCACACCATACTTTTGTTGCTACAGAAAAGTTCCTTTGATTCTTTTGCTTTCTCAGAAAAATCTACTTTCCTGAAAGAATATACTCTGAATAAACTATACAAAAAAACACCCTCTTTAAACTTTTAGTTAATAAGTACTGCCTTAAAACAGCCCTTTTGTACTCTTTGCTGCAAGTATAAAATGGTATTGCTTACCTGGCTGGCTCCTTTGTTAGTGCCCATCTGCAGACTAATCGTGGTCTGGTCAAAAGGTTTGTCAGTTTGCATTTTGGGATCATAAAGATGCCTCCTAGTCCCATAGGCTGTCATACCTGCCTGGCTAGCACATTTGTTGGTTCCCATCTTTTAAGTTAAAAAATAAATCAGCATTATCAGATGTCAACAATATACACAACACAAACAAAACTTTCTGTGCTACTAAAAAGACAGAAGGGGTGAAACTGACAATTGCTGAAACTCCGGTCCACTACAAACTTTCCTCTGTGTTTACAAACAAATTTTAAGTGCTAACTTAAAAATATTTTCAAAAAATTCACTGTACATAAAACCTCACAGCACAATTAATCACATATGAACAGATGGATGGACACACTAAGTTATTACAGTGGCAGAATTATGAATAACTTCCTCCACTACTCTTTCCCCTCACTCTCTGTAGCACAGATAACCAGATTTAGAGGTACTTGCTGCAGTCATTTACATGGCCAGAAGCAATCTCAGGCCAGGCAATATGCCATTCTACTCTAGATATGTTTTATATAAAATGTGAAAGCAAATGCCAGGTGTCTCTCTGGGAGCTCAATAAGGGCTTAAGTTCCAAAATCACCAACATTTTCATGGGAACAGAACCACACTTTATTCCTCTGACTTTCTCATCACTGGACAGAGCCAGAGAAAGGCAGAATAAGGAATCTGAACTCAGCCACATTCAGAGGAACAATAATTAACTTCTCTTCCCTGTTGAGAACAATATGGCTTCAGGACCAACCAGTACACCTTGTTCTACTGGTTAGGGACATGTTTCTAGTGCTGGACTTCTGTTAAAAATATGATTAATGAAAACCTTTATTACTAAAAGTAAAACCTGTTCATTAAAGAAGACTTAGAAAACATATTTAAGCAATAAAAGGGAGGGGGGAGTCATTGCAATACTACAGCAAATGTCAACATTTGTGAATATCCCACTTGAGTTTTTACCTTGTGTGTCTGTGTACACAATGGATGCACATACATATAAATACATATACATACAAAAAATGTGCTTTAAAAAAAAACACACTGACTACAGTATTTTATGACCTGATACCTGATATTTTTCCCCCTTAACCTATCTTTTCAAACTCTAGTGTATCATTTTTACATCACATATTCCTTTTATGGAGTTATAATTTAGCCAACTGACTACTATTTGGAAATTCTGGTTTCCAGTTTCTCACCACTGATACAATTTTGTATTGCATAAAAAGAAATCTACCCTCACATAGACTCAGTCGAGAGGGGCACTGTACCAGGCCAGTATCGGAGAGGAAAGTTCTTAGAATTTAGGGCAGTTAGCAAAGATGTTTTTGTGACATTCTCCAGGGAAACAATGTGAAGAGAAGGAAAACATCTGAATTATGCATTTCTGAAGAATTATACTGACAAATCCTAATAGGGCTTGGCTGCTATATCATGCTTTACTAGTATAAATAAATGACTCTGGCCTTAAGGTTTTGTAAAATTGTCTCATTTGGTCAATAACATTAGGAATTTATAAAGTGCATTTTCTTAAAAAAAAAAAAAAAGACAACATGATTAGAAAAAAAAATTTCATTTCTTGGAGAAACAATTGTCAAGTCAGGTGGCATATCTGAGGTTTCTTCTAAAGCCATCATCATCATCTCGTGAGCTTTAAATAGATACAAATTGTATAAACCACACATTTATCCTAAAAATCTACATTATAGTACTTCTATTTATGCTTAAGAGAGACTTAACATTTTGCATGGAGAAAAGTAATGATATTACATAAGGACTGAATAAGCAACACCACATCACTTACCTGCAAACCAATTACACTTTGGCCAGCTTTTAATTTTCCTTCATCAAAACGTCTTGTTTGTTTTTCTGCATACTTAACCCCAATGTCGATGGTTGTATGGAATCCTTTTGTTTTAGCCTAGACAGAAACATGCACACTAAATGAAAAGGAACATTTAAATAGATTATCTTGAAACAGAGTTTCACAGAAGAAACAACAAAGAAATGCTGTGTGTAAAGACGAAGGCTTCATTAGGTAAGACCCAAATAAGAGGTGAAAAATATTTACGGCTATTCAGTAATACACCGTACCCTTTGAAATGGGAGTGTTCTAATTAAGCTATCTAGTGTGAGGTGGTGATGTCAGCAGCCTTTCCACAAAGCTGATAGTTACAGAAATGACAGCCCCTCCCCTCCATGGGATAGCAATGACGCACTTCATCACCAACCTGGTAGGGACTTTTTAACCAGCCATTAAAGACACATACGTACCAGACCTGCGAGAGCCACTAGAGTAGTCTGAACCTGGGTCATGTTTCCATTCTCAAAAAGATCATTTGCTTCAAATATATCATGTGGCTTCATCCCATAAGCCTGAATAGCTTTAATAAAGTTGCCAATATTCTCCAACTATAAAGAAAAAAGAGTCATATAACTTTTGCAGCTAAATAGTGACATTCATAATATCTAAGTATTCCAAGTCTTCATGACTAGTTACAAGATGCCAGACAGAAAGCTACCTGGCAAAGATTCTCAACCAAATACATACTGCGCACAGCTCTCTCTGGAAAAGGAAAGAGTAAAAAGAGAGTATACTTCTAAATACAGGTTGAATAATGGTCTTCATATTTTTAAGCAGTTAAGTTTTTTCAGCTTTCTAAGGGCAAGATCTTCCTTATATAATTTTTAAGAATTCTGTGTCAAAGCTATTCAGGCCTAGAATTTTCTTTGTCAAAAGGTACATAATTACTCATGTTAATAAATAACTCATAGTAAAAAAATATGTAACTGTATACTTCTGGCTTATATTTCTTTTATGATCTGCTAGAAAAATATAGTGTTTAACTTTATCAGTTTTAATAATTATACTTTTCCTTTAAAATGAATAAATGTGTTTTAATTTTAAAATAAATGTGTGGTTACTAAATGCTCATTCTCTCGTAGCTCAAGACACATACTCAAGACCAAACAAATACCCATTTTACTTAATCATACACATTCATAAGATTATATCTGACACAGCGTTCAAAGTCAAACATTAGTTGTTATGTTAAATGCCTTGCTTTTCCCCTGGTTTATCCTTATGGCTTGGGTTGTATTTCTCTGTGTAACCTGTGTTAAATCCTTTCTCAAAGTAGACAGACTAAATATAGGAAACTTCTAAGCTAAATACCTAACAATTACAGAACTAGTTCAATAAGTAATTATGGAACCATTTAAAAAACATCAAAAAATTAAACATAGCCATGTGCACAAATTTCTGCTCAAATGTCCACTTTAAAACTGCAATCAAAAAATAAAAAACCAAACCAAACCTGAAATCAGGTTTTCACTACATAAAAAGTAACCAACTAGAACCGGAGGTTGTTGGTTTGGCTGTTACCTGAGGCCAGTTTAACGAGGACTCATTGACCTTCTTCACTGAGCCTGGCTGCAGCTTGTTTATGAGTCTGGAAAGAAAAATATGAGAGATGCCTTATTTACAGGTCACACAAAGACAAGGATTGGAATACAGAGTTGGTTTCTGAACATCAGTAAAGGAAAGCATTAAACACATTTGCAGAATATCAAGGTCTGACACCCTGGAACGGGAAGGAGAGTAAGAAGCCTGTGGCCAGGACGGAAGGGCAGAAACTTGGGGCTGCTACTCACTCGCAGAGGATGATGCCGTCCTTCAGGCCCAGCTGGAAGTTGGTGCCGATGCTCATGCCTGTCACCTCCTCTATCCAATTGCGAAGATCTTCTTCAGCCTGATGATCATACTTGGAAGCAATCTGAAACACAAGTTAACTAACTTTAGAAGGATTTCACTAAAGCATCAAAAACCACTGACTCACAACATGCTCTGCTTTCGTTATCCATGAAGGCCACAGCTGTGACAGGCAGTAAATTACACTCAATGGGGTTGATGGGGAACTTAATCAACTGTTACTACTTTAGTAACCAACACATTTTTGCTGAAGACAGTGTCATATGAAATTTTGAACACCACATGGAGAAAGGGTAGGACTGAGAAAGAGAAAATAACCATCAAGACCAGACAGACTCCCATTCGTGACACACAGGAAGTGACAAGGATTTAATAGCGTATTATAATATGGCACCAGCCGCGACTTTAAAGATTAAGTCATTAATCATCCTATTCCAAAAAAAGATGAGGAGAGGATTCTGACACCAAAGAAACTATTTCACAAAGTATCTCAACTGGCCAAGATATATCATTCCAATAGTTCTATTGCCTGGAAAGTTCTGGTGTTTGCCTTCTATTCAGCCAAATACATACTGCATACTAAACACAAACACCCACACACTTTCCTCAGTGCTAATTAATTATTGTACTTACAGTACAATATTGAAATTCTGTTTACGTGGTCTCTATCTTATTAGACTCCTTACAGGAAGAAAAAACATTTACTTTTGGATTCTTAGTACCTAGCATTGTATCCGACACTCAAACATTTACTAAAACTTAAAAAAAAAAAATCCATTAACTTTTACTCACAGAATTCTACAATAAAGGCAACTTACCAACACAGATGTTATGGTGTTAAACATGCTAAAACCAATTGCTGTACATAGGTTTTGAGAGATCCCTTCATAATAAGACCACCACAGGCCTCAATTTTTCTAAATTGTTTTTTTATTTCAGCATATTATGGGGGTATAAATGTTTAGGCTACATATATTGCCTTTGCTCCACCCAAGTCAGAGCTTCAAGCGTGTCCATCCCCCAGACGGTGCACACCACACCCATGAAGTGGGAATATACCCATCCCCTCCTCCCCCTCCATCTGCCCAACACCTGATGAATGTTATTTCTATGTGTGTACTTAAGTGTTGGTCAGTTAATACCAATTAGATGGTAAGTACATGTGGTGCCTCATAGGCCTCAATTTTTTAAAGAATTCAAATAAAATTATACAAAATGTTAAAAATCACATGTTCAAGTTCTTAAGCTATTCCTTGTAGAGTCCGTAAAGGGACTGGTCAGTTGGAGGTACAAGGACGAACACAGCTGGGAACAAGGAAAGCTAATGCATCATTTGTCTTCTCATTCAGCACATGTGAAAATGCCAGGTCTACAAAGGCAATGCTCAGGGGATAGAGACTATGAACTTGGGAATCAACTACAGACAGCATTGTTGCAAATGGAAATGAATAGTAGAAATGTTTGCTGTCCATAAAACATAATTAGGATTAGTTACTGAAAGAAATGAAATGGCACCATGACATTTCAGTCCCAAGGAGGTCCTTCAAGTTCTAGTCTGCCCTGGTCATGGAGGAACCAAGCACAACCGTGTGAAATTCCCTGGGTTCCTGGTGCAGAGCACAGGAGCTTGGGCTACATCTAGGTCCCTTCCCAGAGAGCACTATGGGTCAGCAGGATCTGGCCAGGCAAGGAAGAAACTGGCCAGCTTACCTTTAAGGCACCCAACAGCGAAAACCAGCGCTGAGTCTTAAACACACAAACTGTCACACTTGATCCTTTTCACGTCTGTCAACAGCCTTTTATACTTTTCAAGGTGGGAAAAAGATTCTATTTCCCAGGTATAAATAAGTAGAAAAGCCTACATTCCATGTTCCCCTCTTGCAGGCTCACCATGACCTGACCCAAGCCTGAGCTATCGTGGCTCATGATTAGACCACTCCTTCCTTCACTGACCCTCCCCTACTCCCCCGACCAAGGGGTGAGGCTTCTGCTTTGACTGAGAGAAGGCAAATGACTTCACTAATTACTCTGCCATTTAGGGTGAGCACAATTCTTGGTCCTTTGCACCCCCTGCCCCAAGTTAGAGAAATGGCTCTATAGCTTTGACAGACTAGTAGATAATGTATTTAAACTGTAGATTTACCAGAATTACAAAAGGAAATCCAACGAGCTTGTATTTGTATATTAAGATAACTAACACTGCGCAATGTTTCACAGATCACATTTCATCTGAAGGTTAGTTTATAAAAGACAATTTTAGGTACAATGTACAGCTACCGAATGCATAGTGATTACTGCCCCCTCAGACCCTCACTCCCTGAAAAACACACATCTATTTTTATTTCCTGCCAGTTTAGGTTATATGAGCTTCTGGATCGGGGAAGAGGGAGGGAGGAGATAAAGAAGCTGGAAGATTTCACCACAGACACAGCTTGTCCCTGGAAAGCAGGAAGCAATCATTAATCCTCTTATAACACACATATTCTCGGATAATGTATCTCCTCCAACATATCACACAAATCCATTTACTTATGGCACCATTAGAAAATGGAATAAATATTAAATTGGTAGACAGGCTTTTAAAGTCTTGACTATATTTTCACACTGGAGTCTTGTTCTAGGTGGCTAGAAAAATTCTCTATAAATTGGAGGTGGGGCTACAGAAGAGGACAGGAAAAAAGAAAAGGAGAAAATAGTAGCCCTTAAGCATTAGCTGTGGGAAGCAAATTCTAAGTGTGAGTTATATTTTTTTCACAAGTGAAGGCACTGTCAACTAGGAGATGCATTTTGATGAATCTGAAGAAAAATGTACTATATGAGGGTAAGAGGAGCTCAGCCTTGGCTCCAAGCCTGTTCACCATTCTTTGCTGTGGGCCCCAGGTTAATCCTCCAACTTCTCCTGACCCAACTCCTGTCTACACAAGAGGAAGGCTGACTTCAACGAATGCACCAGGTTCCTTCCTACTCTAAGCTGTCTACATAATTTTTGTCAATCACCAAAACCTGTGAAGAGAGATTTTCTCTCTGTTTTTTCAAATACAGAGATGTTGGAGGAGGTTTGGGGATTTTTGCAGGATGGTGATGGTAATTCTTACAACAAATGAGACCGATTATTATTTAACCAGAAAAATATAAAAGGAAATATTTATATTTCCCTTGTTCAATATGTGTCAAACAGATTCAGCACCATGCCTCAAACCACAAAGTGACTGCAAATAACACTAACATGAAATATCCTAGTAGATCCCAGTAAGAAGTTTTCATCTTCTTTGACAGTTCTCATCAAGGAAGTGATGAGATAGAAGAATCAAGAAGTGGAGTCAGATGGACCTGGGTTCAAATCCTGGCTCTAGCAAGGAATGGTTGTGGGGTGGGGCTCTGGACAGGTGATGTTGTCTGAGTCTTACCATAATACCATGTGCACAGAAGAAATGCCTAAGAATGCATTGCATACCAAACTCAATGCCCCTAAATGATCAACTAAAAATTAAAACTAGGAATGCCTTCATATCAAATAAATGTTGATTTTGACTTAGGGTTTTCCGTTTCTACACAAATATTGCTAATATGTTTCTAATAAGTGAGCTTTTGCAGTTAAGCCAGCTAAACAATATTATCTTTTAAAATCAAGGGATGGAGCGCAATTTTAAAAAGCTTTGGCCAATAAACATTATTTACTGTTTTCATCTAAGAAGCTTTAATTTCTGAACACCAGGCAGAAAATGCTGACATTTTCTTCCTCACAACAAAAGAAAGCTTAAAAAAATTACTTACTTTTATCTCATTAATGCCTCATGGAAATTTCACTCTAACTTAAAAATCACTCTTCCAAGTTGTTTATAAACATCATTTTCTTTATTCTTTTTCAATACATATTTTACTTGACCTTCTGCAGACTTTCTGTCTGGTTCCTTCAAACCCACAACAGCCCCTCTCCTCACATGCCCACCCTTCCTTCCCTAAACACACACACACCCCCTCCCACGCAGTGCTCACAACCCTGTCCGTGCCCAAGTACACGTGCAAGCGAGCCAGGGGCCAAGGTGTCTGGGCACACCTACCAGCTGCTCACCAAAGCTCACCACCATCGCTCTTACCAAATACAATCGAAACGCTGAGAAAATGACGGCTAAGAAAAAAGCCTCCCAGGGCATTTGATATGGTTGATCATCCTCCTTCCCATTCAGTGCCATGCCCGCTCTGCTCTCATTTCTTCTTCCTCGGGCGGCTTCAAATGCTCCTCTTCATCTTCCTGTGCCTGGGTCAGGTCTCATCCCGGGGGTTCTCTCCTCAGAATTACTAAGAGCACCAGTTTGGAGTCACCCTTCAGTTCAAATGCAAATCAATCCTCTCTAGTTGCATGACCTTTCTTTGGTCTTCACTTTCTTTTGTAGTTCTAAAATAAAACTTTTTTTTTAAAATTCAACAGTGCATTAGTATGTAGGGCATGCATTCTCAACAGGGGTGATACTGCCCCCAAAGGAGTGAAAACCACTTCTTGGGGGGGCATGGTGAAAAATATCTTAGACATTACAAAAACTTAGGACCTCCAAAGTTCAACCCTACCTAATAAAATCTTATTCCTTTGTATTAACTCTTGCAGGGGACAGGAGGCAACTGGGGAAAATGCCTAACTTGACTGCTGGGGAACATGACGATGAAAAAACAAGGATAAGAAACACTGAGATAAACTAAAATGTTCAAGTCTCTCTTCACCTCTCTCCTCCAAATCACTCCCTTCCCAGGGTGAGCACCCGCCCTCCAGCCGATTCTTCCTGCAGACCCCATGCACGTGTATCACAGCCAGTCACAACCACAGCAGCACTGGGCCAAGCTTCCCTGCAGAAGCACCAGCCCAAGGGCCCACACTTCCTAACAGATCTGACAAAAGCCCACCAGCTGCAGAAACAGCCAAGCCCTTCCTGGCTCTGAAGTCTGAGAAGCTTCCTAACAGAATCCTCAAAAAGGGAGACTGAGCTTCAGAAACATCCCAACTGACCCAAAAGCATGATCCCTGAGCACCGTTTTATTAATGCTGCTTCTCAGTGTAAGCAGGGAGCCCAAGTACAATTTGGAAAAAAGATAAGGGTGCACTTGTCATGAGGCACAGTGATGATATTCATGTACAAGAACTGTCTGGCGGCCCAAATCACACCCAGGTATAGTCTAGAGTCCACCGAAGAATGAAGACTTCTTGTCTTTCACATATATTCCCTCTCAAAATACATTCTTATCATAGAGCTTGTGAAAACCTGGAAGCAGACAATTCCAGAATACTGTCCCTGGTGGTCACAATGGTTTCCCAAATTTCAGCTATGCCTGAATTCTCACTGGCTCCGTTTTGAGCCACTAGGCTAATCCAGCACTACCCCAAACTCTCTAAGTAAAATCATATTTAGCGTCAGCTTCTCTTTCAAGTGTTCCCTGTGTTTCTTAGATTCTTCTTTCAACTTCTTTCTCCCTTACTCCTCCTTTCTGTCCTTCACTCAGATTGCTAGTGCATGCCATGCACAGTTCAGAGGCAAAGTTCCTGCCCTAACAGTTTACGTTCTACAGGAAAGAGACAAGTGTCAAGTAAGATGTGTTAAAGATATTTGCAAAAATACACACACACACACACACACACACACACACACACACTTAGGGTGTTCAAAATAAAGGGAGAATAGAACAATAGGGGCTACCACAGCCTTAAAATAGAAACCAGATTTCCGTCTTAAATGTCAAGACGCCTCCTTCCCTTCCTTTTCGTTATCACTTGCCATTTTTGATACCTCATGCAAGGACAAGGAATAGGCTGCAACATTTTTTCACCTACCCTAAATCTCCCCACTAATGGATCCTATAAATAAGTACTAAAGATCATATGCTTGGAAATCAAACTTCAAAAACGTCAAAACACCGAGCTCCAGTTCTAGTGTGACCTAGGTAAGGAGCCTAATCCGGGTCACCCAATTTCTTGCAGGTGGTCTCCTTCTTCCTTCCAGGACCACTGTTAGGGCAACGCCTGGGCTCCATAGGAAAGCGGCCCATCACAGAATGAACGCCCTCCATTTATACCAGGGGTTATTTCTGTACAGGGGTACCAGGGCTCCCTGTTAACCAAACCTCACTGCAATGGGAAACAAAGCCCACTGCAGACAGGCGCATCTGGGATGCTGGCCTTCACCACTGCCCACACCCACCTCTGCTCTTCCCGCGCTCGCTCCTGCCTGTCTGCCAAACCTCTTGTCTCTACTTAGAATGTCGTTGCATCCCAAATTCTCATTCCTTTTCAGTTTGTTGATGAAAAAGATAAAGTATTAATAACTATTTTTTTACAAAGCAAGTTTGCATCTTCTGGGAGGAAGGGTAATCCTAGAGAAAACCGCTTTACATTTGGGACAATGATGTCAAGACAGATTGCATGCCTTCCTCAAGGTCACTACAGAACATAAGACTCATTCTACGATGTGAACTTGCTAAAGATTTGATGGGGAATGACGAGACATTCAAAAGCCAAGGAAAATTATGTTCACCTCAGGTAAACAGGAGTGAACTCTAAGAGCATTTTAAAGCCAGGCCCTTCTCTCAGAGGTACGGCCGGATCTTCAAATCAAGATATCAACATGTGGCACCGGCACAAGTTTCCCTCCAAATATGTACAGTCAGATAAATACACAGATACTATGACTCAATGTGCAAATGCTGTGAAACTGACAAGAATTAAAGCTTTAAAAATAACTAAAGAGGGCCGGGCTCAGTGGCTCACGCCTGTAATCCTAGCACTCTCGGAGGCTGAGGCAGGAGGATTGCTTGAGCTCAGGTTCGAGACCAGCCTGAGCAAGAGTGAGACTTCTTCTCTATAAAAATTAGAAAAATTAGCTGGGCATGGTGAGACTACCGCACTCTAGCCATGGTAACAGAGTGAAATCCTGTCTCAAAACAAACAAAAACAACTAGAAAGGAGTTGGTCCAGTGCCTAAAGCAAATAGTACAAATGCAGGAAATGGTAGGAAAAATGCAGAACAACGTCAATCCTGTCTTCTCTGTCTAGAAAATGACCTTCAGACTGTAAAGTTTAGCACATACATAGTTAAAAGTGGATTTTGAACGTTCAAATTTAAACACAGAGGGCATAAGTATGGAAGCTAGATTCCCAGAAGAATCTAGACTCAGAAATAACAACAACAATATGCACAGTGAACAGCTCTTGTGAGAGAAACCTTGGCTAACAGTAGTTACAAGAGACAGGCCTATTCCCTCCTCACCTCCACCCAAAAAGCAAGGATCTGTTACTGCCTGAAGCTGTCCTCTTAGAGTGGACTCCTAGGACAGTGCGCAAGTACTCGGGGGGAAGGGCAGTCACTACCAGGAGCCACGTGGGTACTCAAGGCATGTCCAAGAACACCTGCCCACACACCATCCTTGAGGGCAGGACAGGCTCTTGTTCATCTTTATGCCCCTAACACCCAACCCTGGTGCACAGTGGGTACTCAACAGTGATTTTTCACCCACTGATAGTATTACCAGACTAGGGAATCGCCTCAGATCTAAAGATTGGTCTTGTTACAGAGAGACATCTGCATCTGAATGCTGCTGGTTTTCATGATGTCACATCTCCTTGATCTTCCAATCTAGTAATCTTAGATGGACCACTAGGGACATACTTGCTTTACTTTCTGATAAAAGTTCCTATGTCAGGCAGGTGTGGTGGCTCATGCCTGTAATCCTAGCACTATGGGAGGCTGAGGTGGCAGGATGGCTCAAGCTCAGAAGTTCAAGACCAGCCTGAGCAAGAGTGAGACGCCATCTCTACTAAAATTAGAAAAATTAGTTGGGCATGGTGGCACATGCCTGTAGCCCCAGCTACTCAGGAGGCTGAGGCACGAGGATCACTTCAGCCCAGGAGTTTGAAGTTGCTGTGAACTAGGCTGATGCTGCAGCGCTCTAGCCCAGGAGACAAAGCAAGACTCTCCAAAAAAAAAAAAAAAAAAGTCCCTATGTCTATAGCACCCCTTGAGTCCAGTTTAGTAACCCAAGAAGTAGGGTCCAGTCAGAAGGAGCACCATGCTCACTGTGCTAATCTATCGTCAAGGCAGAAGGAGCCTGTAGTGACGTGTACCTCAAGGCTTAGATTTAGATTTGTTCTCTTCTGTTTTGGTCATTAATAATTTGGAAGCTATTTGGTGTACTTATTAAAGAAATCGGGAGTCAGAAAGATCTTACTTAGCTTAATAAATATTCAAGATATATGTAAAATCCTGCCCCAAAGTTCTAGAATAAGCACTGCATATTCAGTGAGTTGAATAAGTTAAAACTAAAAAATTATCTGCCTAAAAAAGGCAATGCTGTCTTGGTCTGCATAGATCTACAATTCTTTATAAAATAGTATTGTTTAGCTTATTGGTTTGAATCACAACAACCCCATAAGGTGGCCAGAGAGAGCATTACTTACAAGAAACGGGTAAACCTTCCACATTTATCACCTACTTTATAGAATGGGAAATCAACTTGCCAAAGCAAGGATTAGAATCCTTCTACATGGAGGTGCCTCTGGAGGTACCTTGTCTACCTCACCAGGTTATTACATTGATTAAAACAGGAGTTAATGCTTTGTAGCTAAACAAACGTAGTAGTTAATAATCCCCTATGGTCTGGTGGGCTAATAATCCCCTATGGTCTGGTACGGCATTACTATGATCAATTCTGAGTGATGCATTCTGAAAGGAGACACTGACAAACTGACATCAGTTTGTAGAAGGAGCAAACTGAATGGTGAAAGGGTCAGAAAAATCATACACAGCCTATTAGGAGAAACTGGCTAACCAGGGGTGGCTTTGTATGACCTAGAAGGGACACTGGGGTTTAGGAGAAACAGCCTGGCTACCACCTAAATACTTAGAGGGAAGTCATACAGAAGAGGGAGTCAATTACCCTGGAAGACACACCAAGAGCAGACCCAGGACACATAAATAGAAAGTCCAGGGAAATGGACTAAAGCAAACAGGAATGGAAAAGCACCATGTGAGTGCCAAGGAAGCGGGGCAGGAAGACAGCCCGCAAGAGGGCTTGCTGGGGAACGTTCTCTCACTGGGTCTTCAATTTTAGAGATCTGTAGAGATTATTCTGGAAGGGGATCTTAGCTGGAGCCCCATAGGTAAAAGAGATGAAAACACAGATGTTCAAGTTTTTGTTTTCTTTGTCTCACTGCTAGAATATTTAAGAGCCTACCAAACTCGTCACAGCACAGGCAGGCATCAGCTCTCTGCTGCTGCCCAGATTTTCAAGCACTTGCGTCTTCATCAGGACTCTAGATGCCTCCAGAATAATCTGAGTCGGTCACATGGTTAACACTGAAAAATTATCGTTTCCTTTTTCATAATCACAGGGACATCGTGGCAGCAACTTTTCTATAGTTTTGGCACACATACCGAATATCAACTCTTCAGCAAGTTCGCTTCACGGGGTGCGTCTCAGCTGAGGAAGGCATGGATCCACCTCAACATCACTGGCCCAGAAATTAAAGGTATTGCTCCGAGAAGGAACTGGCCTCCACCGACCTAGGAAACCTTCCTCACTCCCAGAGCACTGACCACATTCATCCAGGGCTCCCACCTGCCAACCCTGAAAGAGTCAAACCCCACATGCTCCCCTACCCTGAGCACTGGTGGGACACGGCGGGAAAGGAGCCCGAGGGAAACAGGATCCCAGCACTCCAGTCTGCCCGCGGTACACCTGGAACTCCCCTTAGAAACCCAGATCTAGATCTCGGATTGTGAGTGCATTTTCTGCTCACTACAGTGGAGTCTGTCCATTTGAGAGGGATGGCTTTTCACAATCAGCTACAAACACAGCTGAAACGCCTCATTTTAAATGTGGGATAGATGCTGGTTAGTGAGATTTCAGAAGAGTGTTACAGATACATTAACTGTGTCAGATAGCACCACTTTCTTTCTCCCATGAAAATGAGAGGATATGACATTTCCATTAACAAGTAGGATGGAATTCCCCATTTCCTTTTTAAAAAAAAATTTATACTGTGCCGCATGAAATTGCATACAAAGATATATGATACCTTTTGAGAACCTTTGAGGCATTTGGTTCACTTTGCCTTAATGGGGAAGTATGAAAAATGATGAAGTCAGAGGTAAGGTTCAAACACCTGCATGCCACCAAGTCCTACACAAATGACACCAAAGACGGCTGGACGCGAACTGGAGCCCAAGCTTCCTATATACCAAAACAAAAAGGGAAATAATCAACTACAAGATGCGGAGTTCCTTTAAAAAAGTCCATCTGAACATGGTTCCCCTTTCCAGTCCTGAGGTCTGAGAGGACCTTGTGATGAGGGCACAGGGGATCTCCACAGTCACAGTCAAGGCTACTCCACTTTTTACATTGATTGCAACGTGATCTGAAAGCACGAAAGAGAGAAAACAAATTCCCCTGGAAGCACTGTTATCTTCCACCAGGGTGCTATGCCCCAACACAAAAGGTCTCTTAGAGATTACATTGTAAAGGTTTGCTATAGACAACCAGGCATGAACAAAATAAACCCAACCTTCCATCCCTTCCAGATCAAGGGCCAAGGGAATGAGGAGAGCAAACATGTGCCCAGACTGCAAAGAGGCCTCAGCAGGAAGCAGCAGAGAGAAGCAGGAATCAACAGTGTGTGTTCCATATGCAGGCCTAAGCCTGGACCATCTCTTCCTATTCCTGCTCCCTTCACCATCAGACATCAGTGGCTCCAGAGCAAGGTCAGGAGCAAAGTAACAGCCCTATTTCACATGAGAAGAGGAACAGCAGCAGCAAGGGCAGAGAAGCCGTCTGACCCACGCCAGTGCTGTGCTTTCACAGTCCTCTGCCTTTCCCCTTCCCAGCCTGGCCCCTTCTTTCACGAGAACCCTCCCTGCTCTGCAGCTCTGCTCCCACCCACCACCTGTACTGAGCCCTCCTCTTTGCTTGGCCCATCAGTGGCACAGGCTACCCCATCTTTTCTGAAACAAGCAAACCTTTGATCGAACCTGCTGCCTGCCTCAAACACTGCCCTGTTTCTCTTTTATTTCACGCCAAGCCTCTCCATTTCCTCACTTAGTACTCCCTTTCTAACCCCTGGAAATTTGCTCTACTGAAGATGATCTCTCAAAAGGTCACCAGTGACCTCTCAGTGGCCAAATGCAGTGGCCGGTTTCCAGTCCTCCTCCTGGCCTTTCTGCGGCATTTTCCTGGAGGTCCCAGCAATCTCTCCTCCTCCAGCTTCTTGTTAAAGGATATTGTCATGGGACTTTTTGCTCTGGCCTGCCCTCTTGGCATCCTTCTTCTTCTTCCCCTTAAAGATGCCAATTCTCCCTGAGCTCTGGCCTCAGATTAAAATGATTAGGAGCATGGGCTCAGGAAATTGAAACCTTGGGTTAGAATCCCACCTCCACCAAGCATCAAGTTTCCTCTGCTTCAGTTTCTTTACCTGTAAACCAAAGATCATTAACAGCACTTACATCACAGGGTTGCTGGGAAAAATCAATGAGTTAATTCACGCAAACTGTAAGAACTCAATAAATGTCAACCCGTATCCTTCTGTCTATGCTTTGCTAGCCATTCCTATCCAGATACTGGAAGGATCTCCTTCTTTAAATTCAATATACCATTAAAAACCAATTATGTGATGTGATTTGATTGCCATTTTGATAAGAGATCATTTTTGATGCTAAGCTTTCTATTTAAAAAACTACTTATCAAATAATGTGTGAAAGAGATACTCTCTCCCCTCACCTGAGCCTCATCCCACGGCCAACTCCCACCTGAGGCTGGCAGGGGTGAGAGATGGAGAAGGGATAACAGGTGTCGGCCATGCATGACTTGGTAACGAAGAACTAAAGCAAGTGACTTCTGTAACATCAAGGAGCTCCTCCTTCTCCTTCATATTACCGGTAGGAACTAACTTTTTTAGAGAACAATTTGGCGATACCTAACATACATTTAGATGTTGGGTCAAAAGTTCTGCACTTTTCCACATAAGTGCTTTAAAGGAAATATCTACCAGTAGGGAAACAGTGAATAATGGAAATTCATACAGTAGACTATAATCCAGTTTCTAAAATGGTTGAATGATATTCAAAGTAGTACAGGTGGCTGGGGTAGGGGTAAGGGATACAGGATACTTTCACTTCTTCACTTTTATTGGGGGGGCTGTTTGCATAAAGAAAAGAGGTTCTCCTAAGCAAGGAAGATGGCACCTGAGGTAGATGTACTGTCTTCATGCAGAGATGACTTGTCCAAAGGTTGTGGGTTCAGCAGCATTTGGACTCAGATCTGGCTCCAAAGCTGAAGCCTTCCATAGCACTGGATGGTCCCCCATCCCTATGCCCTGACCAAACTGAAAGACAGGAACTCACGCCTGCCTGGGGACGGGAGGAAGGTGGCAGGAGAAGGGGCACGAGTCAGGATCTGTGCAGGTGATGGGGGAGGGTTTGGCCTCTCCGGCCAAGGGCTGGCCGCCTCCGTGGTATAACCATCCATATGAACAAAAAATAAGGGTGAAAATTCTAACAAGTACTAGTGCATTGACAATATTTAAAACCAAAACTATCTTGGAAAATCTGGGGAGTGTGTTTGCCAAATCCATGGTAGAACAGGAAGTTGGTTACATGGTAGAATTTTAAGAACCAACAAAGATGATTTTAACTTTTAAGCATAATTCCTATGAATTGCCTGATGTTATTCTGTATTAAATAATCATAATATCAATGATAACACTTGTCAACTCAGCCACTGGCACCTGATTACCTCTAAAAGCTCTGGACAGTAGAAGCAGAGGTTTTGAAGAAAGTTGAATAAAATGATTCCACTTAAAAAAAAAAAAAGACAGGAACTCTCCATACTATATACAGTCTTAGCACGGCAACTATGCTACCTTCCTGCAGGGGCTTAGCTCTGGCTTAACATAAAGTACTTTTAACTCACAGAGAAGTGGGAATATATC
>CAUYRT010029412.1:0-17262 GCA_963574885.1 Lepilemur ruficaudatus
GTTGTCCAATTAATTTCTTTCTATTTATAGTAGAGACGGGGTCTCGCTCTTGCTCAGGCTGGTCTTGAACTCCTGACCTTGAGCTATCCACCCGCCTCGGCCTCCCAGAGTGCTAGGATTACAGGCATGAGCCACCGCACCTGAACACAATTAACTTCTTCTTAATTCATCTTTCCATTTATTTTCTTAACAGAAGTGACAGGCATCCATAGGGATGCCACCTTTTCCTGCTTCCAGATCAATTCAGTTTTGTCTCTTCCAGCTGTTGTGCTGAATTTAAGTCTGCAGAACCAACCTGGAGGCACAGGAAGCTGAGGAAGTTAAAGCCTATTCATCTGACTGCTCCCTTCCCACTTGATGGTTGAGTCAGCTTTTGAAATAACGCTTCCCTTATTTGTTATTCTCCTTCCTTAGCACTACTTCCAGCTGTACTTTCCACTTGACATGAATTTTGGTCTATTCCAATTTTCCACTTCTCTGACTCTAATCCCATGGTTACAAATGGATTCCCAGGCTACACTAATATCTCTTAACTTGCTGGCACTGAAAAGATCAATATTTCAAAATGCCATATGTTTTATAGATCAGCTACTGCTTGCATACAAATACAGTGATACTTGAACCATTACAGAGTTTGTAAGTTACATGAGCCAGTTGCCAAATAAAAGCATGCTATCTCTTGCAGTTAAATTTCCAAAGGTCATCATAATGACTGACCAGTGAACCAATTGTTGACAAGTCTTTTTCTATATCCAAGAATCTGAGATGTGGTGGAGGTTGAGGAATAAAAGGATTGTCAAAAATGCAAGCAGTATGTCTGGTAATTTGATACTGAACATACTTATTGGCAATCAGACATTTCTGAGGGCTGGCATGAGGTTTTGCCCAATGGCAGTACATGGTTTCTGCAAGTTGCTCTCTATGCCCATTCCTTCACTTATTTATTTAACACATATTCATTTAGCACCTGTGTTTCATGACCTAAACAACCCCCAGGGATCCAAGGACAAATAACTGACTTCTCAAGAGTCTCAGGGTCCACCAGAGTAGGAAAATGTAGACATAGGCAATAACACATAACAAGGAGAATGATAGAAACCCATAGTACCTTGGGAATGGAGAGAAATCTCAGCTTAAT
The DNA here is from genome assembly GCA_963574885.1 of Lepilemur ruficaudatus. NCBI lineage: Eukaryota > Metazoa > Chordata > Mammalia > Primates > Lepilemuridae > Lepilemur > Lepilemur ruficaudatus. The sequence continues at coordinate 1,139 of CAUYRT010029412.1, forward strand.
GGAGCTCGGGAGGCTTCCAGGAGGAAGTGATACCTGAGGTGTTGAAGGATGAATATGAGTAGGTAGAAAATTTCAAAATGCATATCTTAGAAATAACAGCACGTGTAGGAAACTGCATGTGTCAATATGACCAGAACAATTCATGACAATGGGAATGTATTATTAATAGATATAAACAAGAAATAAGAAATTATCTGTGCTCCAAAAATATTAGTTTTGGGGGGATAATTGAGGGCCAGAACAGCACTTGTGGGTGATTCACTGTGTACATGTATGCATTTGGTGTTTTCACATGTTATTTAATTTGATCCTTAGACTTGCCCTCAAGGTACATTTAGTTAAGGCCTCCCCATTTTGTAGATGAGGAAACTAGGACACAGAAAGATTAAATGCTTCACCTTGAATCTTCTTGTAGTAAATTATAAAATTAGGCTATAAACCTTGGACTCCAAAGTTTACAAAATAGACCAAAATTCCAATAGAACGATGTATACAGCCAGACCAAGGGGCATAAATTCTGAGATATAGAAATTTGAGGGAAGGGAAAAAAAAATCAGTGTTCATAGAGTGAATAAGAAAGACTCATGTGGTAGATAAAATGTGAAGCTCAAATATAGAATAGAAATTCACCAGGGAGAGAAGAAGGAACACATCTTTAGAGGCAGAAAAGACACAGGTGCTTAAAAAGTTAAAGTCATTAATTTATGATTCGAGTTAGTTCTCTTGGTGACCTTGTCAAAGACATTGAGGATTTGACAAATATTTATTGAGTGCCTATGAGCTATGAGACCCTGTGTCTTGTACTTTATAAGTCTCTCTCATTTAACTCCCATGACAAACCAATAAGCCTCCCTATTTTTTCATCCATGAAATGGGAGTGGATCCACATTAAAAGATAAAACACTTGTCAATCTTATACACAGCACAGTGCTTGGCAGAGAGCAGATTGGTGGTTCACGTGACCTTCATTTTATAGGTACAGAAACTGCCCTTGAGAGAGATTGAACACCTTGCCTGCAATCACACAGCCAGAGGAAATGGAGAGACGGTTTTCACCTGGGTATGTCTGTTCCACTTTCATGGGCTCCTTTGGCTGGGGTTAAACTGGGGCAGAACTGTTTAATAAACAAGGTTTATACTCAATGAGATAAGAATACTTTGCCCATAACTAAAACTCTATGGTTTGATCATTACCCACCCTCCACTACAGTATATCTCCATTTCAGAGACATAAAGCTGCCTGATATCCCCATAGATTCTGATTGTTTAAAGGATAGGTGATAGATAGATAGATAGATAGATAGATAGATAGATAGATAGATAGATATAGATAGATAGATAGATAGATAGATAGATAGATATTAATAGATGGTGCACATTTATACTTCAGTGCAACTTTACTGCCATGTATGACCACTTCCAGGTGCTTTGTATTTTAAACCTTATCTGTAATTTGTATAATTAACAAGTAAACACTTTGAGGTAATTTTAGCAACCACTGAGCAGGTGAGGTGTTAGAAGACCCCTAAAGTCATCACACGCAGACTGCATCCTTTGATTTAGCAAAAAACAAACCATATGCAACTATCAAAAGAACGTAAAGTCACCAGGCTCCACAGAGGCTCCAAAGCAGTGCAATGAGCCAGTTTCAAGGCAAGAAGAATGACCCCCATTAAAAAGGAGTTTTAGAAATTAGGGATGGTAATATGACTTCTGTCAGTAGGAGCAGTAGTCAAATGAAAATATATTTAAAGAGTGCTTCTGGCCCCTGTGGTATGTGTACCCTGGGAGAGCCATCATCTCTTTAATAACTTTGCTGTATTTCTGCACCACATTATTGAAAACTGTTTAATGAGCAGTTTCCCTCAGAGAAAATATCAGATTCTCAGAAGCAGTTGCCATGAGAGATACTGTGTAAAGCCTGATGAAATTATGCTTATTCTTTCACATTTCTTCCTGGGGCAGTCAAAATAGTGGTGCTTTCATTTGTTTCTTTAGAAATATGTTTCTACTTATAAAAATAGTAAATGCTCAAGGTAGAAAATTTGAAAATTAAAAAAGTATAAAGAACAACACAGATCAGTGTGGTCCAAAGACTGAGTTTTATTTGGGTATATTACTTTATACATTTGAATTCCTGCATGACTTTTATATGAATAAGATCAAATACATGCATGATAATTACATTTGTACACTACCGCAATTTTGCACTCACTTTGTTTTTTAAATTATCATTATTCCATGTTAATCATAAAACTTTTTATAACCCAGACAACAGCTGCCTGAATATTTTACCATCTCCCGGTCTGCAGTGGTCTTCTACACGATTAACACCTACTGTTTACTTCCAGCCATCAACTCTTGATGCTTAAGCCAGCTCCTCTCTCTTTTTCAGCTTACTTTTCACATGCTGGTGCCACCTCTCTTCCTTCAGCATAACCCATGATTACACATGTTGAAACTGAAGTTTGAGAGCCAGAAATCAACTCACCCGTCCACCACTTACTTACTAGCTGTGTGATTTGGGGTAAGTCACCCAGCTGAAGAAGAGTAGTAGAAAAATTATATCGATAGTGGTAGTTATAATAACAATTCTCCAAACACTGTTATCACAAGATTCTTGAGTATAATGGACTTTATTGAAGGTCTAAAGATAGATTTACAACATAAGCCAAGAGAAAATTCGAATTCAGACATCTTTCTTCCTAGGAATTTTTAGAAAATGTCTCCCAAAGAGATTTCTTACTGGCTATCTTTTTATTTTTTTTATTTTTTTCCTATATTGAAGTGTAATTTACATATCATGCCTTTACTCCATTTTAAGTGTACAATTAAATGATTATTAGTAAATTTACCAAGTTGTACAGCTATTCACACAAATCAGTTTTGGAGGATTTCCTTCCCCCTATTGAGACCCCTAATTCCTATCCCCAAATACATTTCAAACATGGCCCTCCCCTCCACAGTGCTCACCACATCTCTCGGATGTGGGTCCACCCCCCACTCCCCCAAATCATCTTTTTAAATAACAGCACAGCTTATAATAATTTCAGAAAGTTCTGAATTTTTCCTTCATAAAATTGCCTAATTTTATTGACCATTTTATTTAATTTTTTATGGGCTATTTCTTTATGTTTCTTGTTCCATTTATCAGGGGTTTTAGTGTGTGCCTTATTGATTGATAAGTGTTTTATGTCAGTTATATATTACATGTTATGTTATAATTAAATATTTTATTATTGCATTTTGATGTCTTTATTGGTATTTTAGCTATAATCACTTGACATTATTAGTAGTAACTTCACTAGAAATTACAATATGTATTTTAATCATAACACAACCTACTTGAACTTAATATTTTACCTAGTTCATGTGAAAATTGTGGAAACCTTCTAATATCGTAGTTTAATTCACCACCACCATCCTTTGTCTTATAGTTATACCTATAACCATTATAAACCACATGTTACAGGGTTATAATTATTGCATTCAAGTCATTTTTTTGAAAAATTAAGAAAAAATCCCAATCTTTTATATTTACTTAGATATTCACCCTTTTCAGTGATTTGTTGTCTCACATAGATTCAAGTTATCACCTGGTATAGTGTTTCTTTAGCCTGAAGAAAGCTTTGGTATTTCTTACAGAATAGATCTGCTGACAACAAATTTATTTAGTTTATTTTTACCTAAAAATGTCTTTTTTAATTCTTTTTAAATGATATGTAATAGTTGCACATATTGAAAATGTCCTTACTTCTTTGTTTTTGAAGGACGGTTTTGCTGAATATAAAACTCTGTGTTGATAGTGTTTGTCTTTTAGCATTTTAAAGATATATTCCATTTACTGTTGCCCTCCATTGTCTCTGATGAGAAGTTAGCCACCATTTGTATCACTGTTCTGTGTGATGTGTCAGTTTTCTCTAGCAGCTTTCAAGGTTATCTTTTTATCTTTAGATTTCAGCAGTTTGACTATGATATTCCTGGTGTTTTCTTTGTATTTATCTTGCTTAAGGCTCATTAAACATAATTTAATCTGTAAATTGATGTCTTTCACTTAATTTGAAAAGTTTTCAACCATTTTTTTAAAAAATTTCCCATTGACTCTCCTGCTGGGACTCAATTACACATATGTTACAATGCTTGGTAGTCTCACGTGTCTCTACAGTTCTGTTCATATTTCTTTACCTTTTTCTTTCCATATTTTACATTAGATATTTTCTTTTAATCTGTCTTCAAGTTCACTAGTTTCTTCTGCTGTTAAACTCTTCCAGTAAAATTTTTATTTCAGTTAGAATTTCTATTTGATATTTTTCATTGTAGTTTCTATTTTCTGCTAAAATTACCCATTTTGTTGTTAATTGTACTTATAACTTCCTTAAGTTCTTGAACATGCTTATAGTAGCTACTTTAAGTGTTGTTTTCTGATAATTACAACATATGGGTTATCTCAGAGCCAATCTTTATTGACTGTTATTTTTTTCTTAAATATGGATAATATTTTTCTTGTTAATATGTCAAGCGACTTTTTTATTGAACCTAAACATTATGAATGATACATTTGAAAAGACTCTTGAATATTTCATATTCTTTTAAATAATGATTTTTGGCCTAGGAAATGGTTAATGTGGCTGGTTGTCAAAATCCAGACTCTGGTTCCCCTATGGTAGAAAACAGGTGAAATCTCTTCTTAGTTCTTTTAGTTTCCAGCTGCTGTGTTTTCTTACAGAATCCCCTCCAAAATCTCCCCCACCCTTGCAGACATAGTTTAGTAGTCAGCTAAGGACTTAAGTGATTTTACTAGCAAATCATGAAGTTCACACTCTCTGTAGCTCCCTCTCTTCCAGATACTCTCCTATAACTTTGTCATTGTTCTGCCAGCTGGAACTCTATCCTCTGACACCTCACACCAACAAGGCAGCAACTGTCTGCAGCTGGAACGGCACTCAAGTCGAGTATGGGGCAGTGGAGGTTTGTGGGGCGGGGCTTTAAGCCTAAAGCCGCCAACTTGCAAGTCTGACTCGCTTTTCTCCAGGTTTGCTCTTGACAGCTTTCAAATAGTTGTATTCTTCACTTTTTATACATATATATTTTAAGATCGCTATCTGTAGGAGGTTACTCTATCCAAACTACTCTGCTATTACCAGAAATCATGTTTCTTACGTGACTTTCAAGGTTTTTTTTTTCTTTTTCTATTGCTTCTATGCTTAAGTTCCACTAAAAAATCACTTCTCCATATATGGAAACTATCCTTTGCTGGAGAGTACATGAAGCTTTCTTTCCCTGCTAGAGTTTCCAAAAAAATAAAAAATATATATGTAGGAATGTAATAATAATACGATTTACTTACTTTTACCTCCCCAAAATGGCAGAAAGTAGACAGAACTTATTTTTCGTATCTACTAGTCACCAAAGAGTATGGGAAAACTGTGAAAAAGAAAACAAATTTTCTCTGTTTTCAATCAATGTTTCCTTCTTCACAGCCAACTGTTGCAACAACAGTTCAATAGTCCCTTCCAGTTTACTTCCCCAAATAGCCACTTCTTCCCTTACTGAACACCTATTGTCCAGAACCTGTCCTTTCTACCGGACCTGGAGGAGATTCCTAAATATCTGGAGTTTTCATAGTCTTCAACAATGCTCAGCCACCATTTTCTACTTGAAAAAAATTATCATTTCCAGATTGGAAAATCTTTGAGAACATTAACTCTTCACTGGTGTACCTGCTCCTAAAGTCACGCCTTTTGAATTCTGGTTAGTTCTACTCCAATACAAAGTTGAAACTAATGATATGAGAAATATTATTTGGGGAAGGAGAGGGAAAGTATGAATTGAAAGCTAGAATTGTTGAACGTGAGGGAGTTAGAACACAAGACACTAGAGTGTATAAATAGGTATTCAATACATTAAATGCAGGTAATAAAATTTGAGTTCTTAAGTCTCTGCCCTATAGTAGGTTTCTAATAATTGTTTATTGAAGGAATATTAATTATTTAAGCTAATAAATGCCAGAGTGTCTTTGTTCATGCTCTCTGTTGTGATTCATCTGAAAGATGGTTTTATTTACCTTCCCAGGGAAGAGAGACTAAAAGTTTGTGTCACGACCTCTGACAATGCCTCCAACTCTTAAAAACATGAAACAAACCTGTGATTTTATATTTCTAGATCAAAATGGGCTTGATGAGGCCCCCTCCAGGCACATCATAATAAATCTTTGCCCATTCCGATTGCAGCACTTCACACTGTTTCGTAATAATTTATAGAGTTGTCACCTCCACCAGAGTGTGAATTCCTGGAGGATGAGAGCTGTGCTCTACTCATTTCAGAAGACCCCAGCAGTCATTACTGCCTACCATACACAGCAGAAACTCAGAAAATGATAAATGGGTACATGTGGGACTTTTGTTCTTAAATGAAGGGTTTGCTTAGTATGTAAATTACCATTAATGTCTTTTTTCTTATGGCATATTAACATGCCAAATTAGACTGTTATTGAGCATACACAGTTTCAAAACTAATTTATTGGCTGCCTCCTAAGGGCCAGGCACTGAGAAGGGACAGAAGATGCAAAAATGAGAGCATCTGTCCATGTGCTAATAGCACTTACAGAGAACTAATGGTCTCTGTTGCCTATTTGCATAGTAAGCAAAACATAGCATAGGAAACAAGCCTTTTATAACTAGAATCTAGTTGTGTGATTTTTAAGATTAACATAATAGTCACAGAAATTTGATTTTAAAAAATTCTGTCTCTACTTAAACAATGTTGGACCAGACACACCACCAGGCAATGCTCTCAGGCTTAGACTTTCTGAGGACTGTTTTCAGTATCTGTTTTTATTCTGCAAGCCAATAGTCTGCCAGGAATTGTTGTACATCACATTCTGTCATACTCAATTATGCCATATCAGTTTCCAAAATATTAGTTGCAACATCTCAATTTCACCATAAAATGAGCCAGATGAAATAAGGCACTTAGAGTTAGCACATAGGAAAGAATTTGATGTCTCCTCTATTTTCTAGTATTTGAAAATAGAGTAATGGATTTATATAATGAACCAGGGTTTCCCAAGACAACTTTCAGATTACTGAGTTACATAAAGAAATGGCTGATGCTATAGGTGATAAGCTCCGCTCTTTGGAAAGGGGAAGTGGTAACACCAATTTAGTGAACTCAAGGAAGCAGAGGATGTATTTGGGCACTTAGCCAAAATGAAGTAAGGAAACAAATGTTAGAACTGGAAACTCTAGAGAAGGAAAAAGAGAGCTATTATATTTTCTAGAATCAAAGACATAGCAAAATGCAAAATAACCCAGTAACATCCACCACACCATTGTCATTGTCCTTGTTTCTTCTATCCGAGAGCCACTGTTTTCATCTGGACATTTTTAATAACCTCTTAGCTCAGTTCCCTGCCAGCAGTCTCAGCTTCCTCCTGTATAGACTCCAAAGACCCACCAGCGTGGAAGGAGCATGCTGTTTTTATGCTCAAATTCCTTCAACCACTCCACCAGAGAACAAAGTGCAAAGTCACCCTGGTATTTAACTCTCTCTACACATTCTTCCTTTGTAAGCTCTTTAAAAGCTCTTTAAAAATAACAACATCAGTAATAATAACAACAACGACGATATTCTGTGCCTACTGTTGGGACATTTCCCATGGCCATTTCTCCTATTCTGCTATATTTGCAGCCCTTGCAGCACAGAGGTGTTTTTTTCTATCAATTCCATACACAATATCACACAAAATCTAGCAGTGACTGGATTAATTAGGGGCCACCAAGTTCCAGGGCAATTTAAGTGAGAATCCTACTGCTGCCATGAAATCCAAGGCACTTGTTCACATTTAACAAGCTGTGTGGTGAAGGAAAGGCAGTGAAATTTGGCACTGCAAGGAATGGAACAGACACTTTTTTCACCCAAATGATCACTAGGTGCAGTAAAACCAGAAAACTCTCTTTAGTGTTTTTATTTTTTGAAACAAAGTAAAGGGAGATTTGTTGTATTTCTGGCTAATGTTAGTTTTCTGACTCAAAATGACCAAATCACTTTTCAAGGCTAGTAACATTTCATTATGCTGAGAAATGAAATTAATGTGCAGCCCAAAAATAAAATAGACTTTCTGTAGGAGATTGGTAGAATCTAAAAGGATATTTTAAAAAGGATAAAATGATGGCAACCCCAAGACATTGCTTGAACGCAACAATATAATTATTTTAATCATTTTAAATATTTTTCTGCATGTATTTAGATCAAATATCAGCAATTATATTTTTTATTATTTTTTACATTTACTTGTGCATCCCAAATGGAAATAAATTGTGTTGATTCTTTCACCGATCCCGTGAGCTAACCCCAAACATTCAAACACAGCATACCCATCTCCTATAAAGGTCAGCTACAAACACCAGATTGTGCTCACAGTAATTTATCAGAAAATTCTTTCTTGTTTGTAAACGTGTTTGAACTAAGATTATATTTCCACCTGCTCCAAAATCTGGGATTAGCAACTTCCCTCTTGATCCTGTGGCCCCTCCAGATCCGAGATTGACCTCTCATCTCCTGACGGTTAGCCATTCTGCAGAGATAGCAGCTCTGCCCCAACCTCCATCGACTTATCTCTTCTACTGCTTCAGGAAGAAAGTTCCTGCCAACACCACCATTCAGCCCAGTGTTGCTGTAATAACGGAAACAGATGAGAGGCTCTGTCCTCTGCACATTTGACTCTGCTGATCACTCCCTTCTCTTTGATAGCCTGTACTTATTTGACTTTCAGGGTGACACTCTCTCTGGGTTTTCCTTCTACCACACTGGCCATCACTTCTTCATCACTTTGCTGGTTCTACCTCATGTCCTTGACACAGTCCTGGACATCTCTTCTCTAAATAAGCCCACTTGCTTCATGATCTCAGCCATCTCATAGCATTGAAATCCACTTCTAGGCTTATGTCTCCTAAACAATGACTCTCCTCCCTGGGCCTCTCCCATGAACTCCTACCACCAGTTGTCTGCTAAACATCCTCACACGGACATCTAATAAGCATCTCAAACTTAACGTGTCCCAAACATCCTTCCCAGTCTTCTGCATCTCAGTGTTGGTAACGCCATCATTCCTGTTCTCAGGCCCTGTCATCTGTGACTTCATCTTACTCTCACGCTCCACATCCAATCAATCAGCAAGCTCTCGCTCCCATCAAAGCTCATCCACGGTCAAAGAATTCTCACTGCTTCCACTGCTATCAGCGCTGACATGGGTTATGGAAGTGCCTTCCAAGTTGCCTTCCTGCTTCTTCCTTTGTGAGCTGCATTTCGCCTGCCATCCAATCTGTTAGTCTATTTTTGATACCGCGATCAGACTATTCTTCTTAAAATATGTTATATCATCTCACTTCCCTCTTTATACTCCTTCTATGGCTTCCTATGTCATTTCAAAGAAAAGCCAGAACCATTATCATGGCCTGTGTGGCCCTACACCATCTGCATCACACCCCTTCCCTGACTTATATAATTCTCACTTCAAACTCTCTACTGGTCCACACTTGCTGCTTCTTGTTCTCCAAGCCTGTGCATCCTACTTCTTCCTCGGAACCTGCTATAGTCTGAATGTTTGCATCCCCCCAAAATCTAATCCCCAGTGTGACGATATTAAAAGGTAAGGCCTTTTGAAGGTGATTAGCTCATAAGGGCAGAGCTCTCATAAATGTCCTTATAAAAGAAGCCCTAGAGAACTGCCTAGCCCATTCCACCACATGATGACCCCATGAAAAGGTGTCATTTATGAACCAGAAAACAAGCCCTCATCAGACATTAAATCCACCAGTGCCTTGATGTTGGACTTCCCAGCCTTCAAAAATGTGAAAAATAGATTTTTGCTGTTTAAACCACTCAGTCTACAGCATTTTTATTATCACAGCCTCAATGGACTAGGACAGAGCCTTTGCACGTGCTGCTTCCTCTCCTAGACCACTCCTCCCTGCTCATTTCCATCCCACCACATTGCCCCCTCTTTCACCTCCTCTGCATCGTACTCAAAGATCACCTTCTCAGTGAGCTCTTCCTATGCCAGCCCTTCAACACTGGAACCTCTCCCGCACCTCCTCTTCTCGTGTTATGCTTGCTTCTCTCCATGCACACCACTCACATTGAATATTCTACCACTTCTCTGTGTGCCCTTGATCCTCTGCCCCCTCTTCCAGATTACAGTTTTCAGGAAACACAGATTTTTGTCTGTGTTCTCACTGTTGAATCCCCCTAGTGTAGACTAGTGCCTGGTACAGAGGAGGTGTTCAATAAATATTTTTAACTGGACAAAAGAACAGAACCAGCTTACCTGTGGCCTCAGATATACAGCTTGCCATCCCATAATCTTCCAGGAACAATTCAATTCAAATTAACACTTGCAAGCACCAACTATGTTTGAGGTAAGACAAAAATCCTAGTCCTAAGGAAAATGGCAGTTTAGCAAGAAGATAACTGGTAATACTGCTAAGGATAGCATCTGCCATTTACTAGTTATCTAAAATGTGCTAGGAACCAGACTAGGTTATTTACATATATTTTCTTTGCATCCAAAAACTCAAAGGAGAGTCGATGGCGGGAAGGGAGGCCTCAGAGCCAGGCAGTATGAACGCCTCTGTATGTTTAGTAGGATGTGAAAAGAATGAAAGGGCCTATTGACTAAAACATGCAAATCAAAAGATGGATTTGGGCTTCTGGTAACAGCAATCAAAACTGGTGCCAGAAGCTGTGCGTGAAGACACAGGCAGCACTGCAAGGCACACCTGCCTGTAGGCGCCAGGGCCAGACCACCTGTGTGCTCTGCTACTTGCCACTAGCTGTGTGAACTCGGGCGAGTCTTTTAACTTCTCTGTGCCTCTGTTTCCTCATTTGGGAAAGGGGAAAACGGTAGTACTCACTACCTGTTTGGGTAGGAGGGAGGCATAATTAAATAAGTTAATATGTAAAAAATGCACATATATTGCCTGACACCTAGTGAGGGCTGCATCGTGATGAAGTATGAGTCTTTATAAGAAGCTGGTCTTCAATGGAAATGTGATGCATAAAGTTCTGCATGTTTTCTATTGTATTTTAGAAAGTGCTGAACATTGTGGAAGATGGCGGACAAGGGATGACCTCCGAGCTCTCTGCTCTCAGAGTTGGAGGTGAAGAAAGCGGTCAACAACACGCGAGTGGATAGCACCCCTTAGGATCAGCTTCGTGGATCTGCAAAGATACTCAGAAGGACAAGTAGTACTGAGAAAAGAAAGAAAGTGACTCTGTGAATTTGCTGCAAGTTCCAAGAGTGCGAGTTATACAGTCGGGAGTAAAGCGCAGGCTGGTTGCGCCTAGCGGCTGGCTGGCCAAAACAGTGTGTGTTTGCCCACAGGGGGACGATTCTTCCTTCATGGAGCTCCACACCCACGCAGCCAGGGAGGTGCCTGAAGGCAGCGCGAAGAAGTAACACAGGTCGTCAGGCGGGCTGGAGAAGAGACAGGACCAGAAAGCAGTTCGGACTCTCCAGTGCGCTGTGCGGGGACCCTTTGGGTGGGGGAGGGCTCAGAGCGAACGAGCCTGGTGAACTCCAGCGGCTCCAGCTCCCTAGCCGCGGGGACTGGACGGGGGAGTGAGTGCCAGTAAGCGGCCAGGCGAGCGCCGATCAAGCTCCACCACCTCCTCCACGGGGACTGGAAAGAGGGGAGCGCGAGTGCCCTCCTGGCGAGTGGCCCGGTCAACGTGGGCGGCTCAAGCTCCTTGGTCGCAGGGACTGGAAAGGTGGAGTGAGTGCTCTCAGGGTGGGCTGCCTGGAGATCTCTAGCAGTCTCCTGTTTCTCCCAGACACCTGTGTTTCCCCCAAAAGATCAGTCCCTGCCTTAGCAGGGTGGAGCTGCCAAGGAGGCTGCCTTTTCAGCTGGGTTCTGGGGAAACAGTACCACCCACACATCCCTATGACTGGGGAAGGTGTTTCTATCCAGAGTGTCAAACTGCCCCTGGGCGGAGTTGTGGGAAAAAAAAATAAAGCCACTTTTAAGCTGAAAACCCAAGGCTAGTCTGCTACTCCCTCTTCATTTATTATCCAGGGCTAGCCCATTTTGTATCAAAGGGCCAGATCCCTCCCCTGAAAGGGTAGAGTATCAGCTCTTTAAGTCTGCTATCCAAGCTGAGTCCGAAGGTCACCTTCCTACTGTGACTTAGTGGCTGGGGCCTCCAACCAAAGCATCAGTCCCTAGTCTTAGAAGCGCCAAGTGGTGAAAGAGACTACTTTCAGGGCTGAGACCTGCTGGGATGCGGAGGGCCCTTATCTGTGACCAGGCCACTGGTATTTCCTACCCAAGAGCCTGACTCCACCACTGTAGGAGTGGAGCAGTGTGGCAGGCCACTCTCTGGTCAGAGTCCCTCAGCAGCCTTGGGCAGGGAGTCTCTTACAGCCCTGAGGTTTTCAATTGATACCAATTAGATAAACCTCGTCTTTGGAGGGGTGGAGTAATGAGAGTAGATGCCCTGATACAGCTTTTGATCATTTGATAAAAACAGAAGACAAGGGCTTACCCTTGGCACCCAGACTATTGCCAACTTACAGTCCTGTGGTTGGGGAAGGAAAATCTCAACCTCAATCCTGAGTAGTTACACCAATTGACTCTCCCCCACCAGGAGTTCCTCTACAAGAGTGACTAAAGATTTCCAAATAACACATTATCGGCTTTCCCCTAACTACAGTTCAAGCAACCTCTGAAGTATTCTTATAATTACTGATATCTGCTGCCCCTCTCACTCCACCTAAAGTAGTAACACGATGCTAGGAAGCTTTGCGAGTTTCAGGACATTCCCCAAAGTCTGTGATACCTGTATATCTTATTTGGAGGCCTACAACACAATACAAAGGTTCTGGAATACCTTGATAACTGACTCCTCCCCGCACACCACAAGCAACAAGAGAAAGTAAACACATAGAATGACATAGTGCCTCCCACCTCAATCTAGTGATTGATAGCAGACTTGCACTCACAAGAGTGATCTAACACCTGGGTGTCTAAACTAGGGGCCCAAACTGACTAAACTCTGCAAGCAGAAGGTGAAGACATCAGGCCAAAGATAAACCAGCAGTCTCAAACTCCTCTAAGTCAACACAGAACCAGAGCACATCTCCCCAGTTCTGCCAAGGATCATTCCTTTGGAACCCCGGAATTCAGTGCATAATCCAGCCCCAGCACTTTCGGGCCTTGACAAAGTACCCACATGAGAAAGAACCAGCAAAAGTTCCTAGGAAACATGAAGGATCAGAGAGAGAAGTCACCTCCAAAAGAAAATACCCAATCATCACCAACTGACTCCAACTTACATGACACAAGTAAACTAACAGAGGAAGAATTCCGAATATGGATTGTTAGAAAATTCAATGGAATTGAAGAGAAAATTGATTCCCAACGTAGAGAAATCACAAGAACGATTCAGGAAATGAATGAAAAATTTTCCAAAGAAATTGAAATAATATAGAAAAGCCAAACAGAAATTCTGGCAATGAAGGAAATAATTGAGGAACTCCAAAATTCTGCAGAAAGTCTTAAGAATAGGATGGCTCCTGCAGAGGAACAAAATCTCAGAGCTTGAAGATTATGTGTATGTGCTAAACAAATCAGAAGAATAAAGGGAACACAAAAACAAGAGAGAAGACCAAAGTTTATAAGAAGTGTGGGATTACATAAAAAAAAACCCAACTTACAGTTGATAGGGTTGCCAGAGGTGGCTGAGGAACATTCACAAGGACTGGAAAACTTATTTCATGAAATACTGGAGGAAAATATGGCAGGTCTAGCCAGAAATCTCAATATTTAGGTACAAGAAGCACAAAGAACTCCTGGGAGAATCAACGTGAAAAGGCAATCACCTCATCACGTAATTATTAGGCTGACCAAATTAAATGCAAAAGAAGCAATCCTCCGTGCAGCCAGACAAAAACAACAAATAAACTTCAAAGGCAGGCCTATCAGATTAACTGCAGATTTCTCATCTGAAACCGTGCAAGGCAGAAGGGACTGGGTGTCTATCCTCAATCTTCTAACACAGAATAAAGCCCAACCTAGAATTCTTTATCTGGCAAAATTGTTTCATCTATCAGGGAGAAATAAAGTCCTTCTCTGACAAGCATTCTCTGATGGAATTTGCAAAGACCAGACGAGCCCTACAGGAAGTTCTTAGACCGGCCTTTCACACCGAGCAGGGCAATAGGCATGCTTCAAAGTAAAACCCTCAAAGAGTTAAAGACTAGAATTTGAACTGCAGCATAGCATCAGGAGTAAAACAAAGCAACTGGACTTTACCCAACAATATGAATGGAAACCTTCTTCAAATTACAATCCTTTCAATAAATGTTAATGGCTTAAACTGTCATCTGAAGAGAAATAGACTGGCAGAGTGGATAAAAATCCACAAGCCCAGTATCTGCTGTATACGGGAAACACATCTAACCCACAAAGATGTGTTCCAGCTAATGGCCAAGGGATGGAAAACTATCATCCAGGCAAATGGAAGTCAAAAGAAAGCAGGAGTAGCTATACTATTTGCAGACAACATAAGGTTTAGAATAACAAAAGTAAAAAAGGATAAAGATGGCCACTTTATAATGGTGAAAAGGAAGATCCAACAAGAAGATTTAACTATTCTTAATATTTATGCACCCAACATAGGAGCACCTAACTACATAAAGCAAACCTTGTCAGATCTTAACGGCTTGTTAAAAAATACCGCCATAGTAGCAGGGGACTTCAACACTCCACTGAATGAACCGGATAGATCCTCCAAACAGAGAATGAACAAAGAAGTAATGGACTTAAACAGAGCTCTTGAACAAAAAGATCTGACAGATCTCTACAGAACATTTCACCCAAATAAAGCTGAATTTACATTCTACTCAACAGCCCATGGAACATTTTCCAAAATTGACCACATACTTGCCTGCAAATCAGATCTAAACAAAATCAAAAAAAAAAAATAGAAATTATACAATGTGTCTTCTCTGACCATAGAGGTATAAAACTAGAATTCAATTCCTATAGAAACTCTCACCACTTCACAAAGTCTTGGAAACTAAACAATTTATTATTGAAAAACTCTTGGGTCAAGGAGGAAATTCAGAGGGAAATCAAGAGTTTCTTCGAACTAAATGATAAAGGAGACACAAGTTACCAAAATCTGTGGGACACAGCAAAAGCATACCTAAGAGGAAAACTAATAGCAATAAACACTCACATCCAAAAGACAGAAAGCTTAGATACTGACATCCTAATGAATAAACTCAAGGAATTGGAAGAAGAAGAGCAAACCAATCCTAATAGAAGAAAAGAAATAACAAAGATTGAAGCAGAACTAAATGAAATCAAGAACAAAAGAATTATACAGAAGATCAACAAAACCATAAGCTTTTTTTTCAAAAAGCTAAACAAAATCGATAGCCCTCTAGCTAGATTGACAAGAACTCAATGGGAAAGGACTCTAATAAACTCAATTAGAAATGAAAAAGGGGAAGTCACAACAGACACCACGGAAACACAAAACATTATCTTTGACTACTATAAAAAACTATATGCTCAAAAACTACATAACCAGGAGGAAATGGACAGATTCCTGGAAACATACAACCTTCCTCAGTTCACCCAGGAGGTAACAGAATTTCTAAACAGACCAATCTCAAGCTCAGAAATTGGACCACTAATTAATAACCTCCCAAAATGAAAATGTCCCGGAACTGATGGCTACACTTCAGAGTTTTACCAAACGTGCAAAGAACTCATATCTACTCTACAGAAATTATTCCGCAAGATTGAGAAGGATGGAATGCTTCCGAATTCATTCTACAAAACAAACATCACTTTAATTCCAAAGCCAGGAAAGGACCCAACAAAAAAAGAAACACAGACCAATATCCCTTATGAATATACGTGCAAAAATCCTCAACAAAATGTTAGCTAATAGAATTCAGCAGCACATCAAAAAAATAATTCATCACGACCAGGTGTGCTTTATTCCAGGGATGCAAGGCTGGTTCAACATTCATAAATCTATAAATGCAATTTGCCTCATAAATAAAAGCAAGGACAAAGACCATATGATTCTCTCAATAGATGCAGAGAAAG
>CAUYRT010029418.1:0-11441 GCA_963574885.1 Lepilemur ruficaudatus
CTACAGGCATGCGCCACCATGCCCGGCTAATTTTTTCTATATATATTTAGTTGGCCAATTAATTTCTTTCTATTATTAGTAGAGACGGGGTCTCGCTCTTGCTCAGGCTGGTCTTGAACTCCTGACCTTGAGCAATCCACCCGCCTCGGCCTCCCAGAGTGCTAGGATTACAGGCATGAGCCACCGCGCCCGGCCATCAGTCTTTTTTTTATGGCTTCTAAATTTCATATATTGCTTAGGAAGGCTTTCTTCATTCCAAGATCACAATAATTTCCTAATTTTCCCCCAATATTTTTATAGTTTTTTAGAGATAAGGTCTCACTCTGTCACCCAGGCTATTGTGCAATAGCACAATCACAGCTCACGGTAGCCTTGAACTCCTGGGCTCAAGCAATCCTCTTGCCTCAGCCTCCTGAGTAGCTGGGACTATAGAGCGTGCACCACCAACTACAATAATTAAAAAAAAATTTTTTTTTAGAAATGGGGTCTTGCTGTGTTGCCCAGGCTGGTCTCAAACTCTTGGCCTCAAGCAATCCTCCTGCCATGGCCTCCCAGAGTGCTGAGATTACAGGTGTAAACCACCACACTCAGCTTATAGTTTTAATGTTTAGGGATCAGACTACATTTTTTTCCAGATGGATGGCCAATTGACCCAGCGTCATTAATTGAATAATGCATCCCTTCCAACTGATATGAAATGCCACTTTTAGTGCAAGTTCTTAGAGATACATGGGTCTGTTTCTGGCTTTTTTCACATTCTGATTTCACTTACCTTTCTTCAGCAGTGGGCCACAGAAATGTACATGCGTATGAATGGGCCAGATGGTGGCCACCTGGAGAATGCATGCCTTTCCTCCCCTCATCTGCTGTCATGCAGAAATGTGGGCTCCTTGTGGCCGTATCTTCCAAGTTTTCAAGAGGTTCTAGACATCTAGATTTTTATATGATATCTCCGGTTTTTAAAGAGCTGGCAATTTTTCTTAATTTAAAAAACATTATGTGGATGAAATATATTTGTGAGCTGAGACCAGCCTGTGGCACATCAGTTGGTGACCCTACTCCAGATGCTGAAATATGATAATGCAGAGTAAGGCCAGACTGGGTCTGGGAATCCACCTCCAACTCTTTCCCACTGCCAGCATTAAGAAGCAAAAGAGGAAGAGTGATGTGGCAGCTCCTGGAAACCTAAGTTATTTGCAGCCACCCTCTAGGAAAGAAAGCAGTGTTGTGACTCATCTCACCTCTCACCCGCATGAGCTGATGATGTGGTTCCTGGTTTGCAAGCAACCAGCAGGTAGAAGGTCAGCATGGGGGACAGGACGGTAACCTTAGTCAAGTTGGGCCTCCCAGACCCTGCTAGGCTGAGTTACAAAAGACAATGGGTTGGAAGGAGAACGGAAAGTGAGGTGCTGGCCAAGGATAGAGCAAGATTACAGTCTTCCAAATAAGCTGGAAAATGACGTAATCGATCTAATAATAATGCAGCTTCCCTGCATACCCTTCAACTTAACACTATCAGAAAAAAAATGGCAATGAAAAGAAGCCTCCAACTCTCGAGGATAGATCTGCTAGAGCAAAATAAAAGTCACATTGTAGAACATCACTGTTTATGGTGAAAGCCCCTTCACATGCATCATCTTGCTTGTCTCTCATGACAATCTTGTGAGGGAGGCAGAAGCAGGCTGTTAGTGCCCCTTACAGAAGAGGAAACTGGCATTAGGGGGCAATCAGAATGGTTTTTAGATGGTTCTGGGATATGCAGGAATGACATTGTATGGAGAATAAAGGACTGCAAGCCCGTTCTCCTTCCTGGTGCCCATTTCTGCAGATCATTTACTCACTGAACATTTTTGAACACATCTGATGGGCTAAGCACTCTCTCCTAGGCACTGGAAACATAGTGGTACACCGATCCTTGCCTTTAGCTGAATCAGTCATCCTTACTCTGAATGATGACCCAGAATGGACTTGCCCTATTCCTCTCTAGTGGGAGCAATGACCTCAGGCCAACTCTTGCATTTTGTTCCAGAGACCTTGGTTGCTTCCCTGTCAGTTACTTTCTGAAATGCACTGACCGGAACCAGGAATACAATATGCTTTTACATGTTTAAGGCATGGAAAAGTGGCAGACTCATCCCCAAACTTTGGCCATGCCTTAATTCTGACCTAATTTCAAAGTATGTTTCATGCAGGTCACACAATGCCACTCTGAGAGCAGGGATGGCACATATGGTTTCTCTTGAAGCAGAAAACAGAGCCCAGCTAGTGAGGTGGCCAGTCTCTAGAGCATTTTGAATTAACCTCTTTTCTTTGCATTACTTTCCCTTTATCTACATCTTTTCTTCTGATGCCTCCATCCTCTGGGGTATGTGAGGAGCAGGAATATGTACTAGGTGTATGTAGGACAGTCCCACGAGTTGTACACTCTCGATACCCCATCAGTCCTTGTTCTACAAACATATTCTTCTGTTGACTGTGGTGACAACTGTGTGCTAAAAAGATACGTCCCAATTCAAACCATTGGTACCTCTGACCTTACTTGGAAAAAGGTCTTTGCAGATATAATTAAGGTAAGTATATTGAGATGAGATCATCCTTGATTAGGGTGACATGAATTTGGTGTCCAATGGTGTCCTTATAAGATATAGAAAGGGAAAATACACACAGAGACACATGGGAAAAGGCCATGAAAGCAGAGGCAGAGACAGGGTTTATACTGCTACAAGCCAAGGAACATCAAAGATGCTGGTCACCACTGGAGAAAGGCATGGAATGGATTCTCTGTCAGAGCCCCCAAAAGGAACCAGCCATACCAACACTTTGATTTCAGACTTCTGGCCTCCAGAACTGTGAGAGAATAAATTTCTGTTGTTTTTAGCCGCCAAGTTTGTGGTAATTTGTTATGGCAGCCCCAAGAACAAATACACAGACTCAACCAACTCTTCTCTTTTGAGCAAGGACTACTGTATACAACTCAACCTGAGAGTACAGCCTTCATTCCTTTCCCTTAGGACTTCTGGAAACAGATGACTGTATAATGCTCAGAGAGTTATAAGTATCCACCCAGCAGGCATCTGTTCACCAGCAGAGGACACCAGGGTCCCCTTGTGAGGTGCTGGGCTCTGTGGCTTCAGGAGTGGGATCCATGTCCTCATCCATGTCAGATCTGTCCACTCCGATCTCGGCCCTTTCTTCCTGTCTGATCCAGAGGCTGTTTTCTAGTTGTTCTTCAGCAACTTCTAGCTCTTCCTCTGTTTGTAAACTGGCCACAGTTTCCCGGGGCAAGCTTGAGGAATATAGCCCAAGTTTGGCTTTACAACCAAACATTGCCTCATACGGACTCTGCTGCAAAGAAACGTCGAAAGCTTGATTCCTCACCATCTGCATGAAACGTAGGCCTTCGGCCCAGCTCCGTGAGTAGTTACTATGCATCCAGGCACTTACCATATTCTTTACATCATGGCTTGCTTGTTCCAGGGAGCCCTGGCCTTGACCAGAGACAATTTTTAGGTCTGGCCATACCTCACTGAGCTCATTAACAACCTGGTTTGTGAACTCTATGCCACTGTCAGATTCTAACACACTGGGTGTACCAAGAATTGTGAAAATATCTAATAGGACACTGACCACCTCATGGGTCTGTTTGGTTTTTAATGGCCGTAAGATAATAAACTTGGTCAAGTGGTCCTGGTAATAGAAAATAAACTTGAACTCGCCATCAGCATTTGACTGCATGTCAAGTATTTCAATTTGGCACCTAGAGTCCATGTCCTTAAAAGTCATGGGCTTTGGTGCAAGGCTTCTCTTGGGTACTGGATTCCTCTGGTGGCACTGCTTACAAAGAGTCAGATATAAGACAATGACTTCTTTGGTGACATTCCCATATTTTCCTTGCAGCTCCTTGAGCATGCGTGTCCGCCCACCATGTCCAATACTGAGATGTGTATCATGAAGAATATCAAACAACTCTTCTTTATGTACATAATAGCGTATTCGATCTCGTTCTCTGTGAGTAGCCTCGATCAGTTTCTCTGTGCCTTGTACAGAGATCACATCGTATTTTGCGGCACGGCGATAATCACGTGATGACTTCTTCCCCTTTTCTTTAGCTTCTTTAACTTCCTTTATTGTTTGAAAGTACTTTTCTTTGGAAAATACCTTGCTGTTGTAACTCTTGCTTTCTACTAATTTTGTTACGCTTGTAAGAAACTTTTCCCTCATGTTACTTATCTCCATTTCCATTTCACCTGCATTTGAAATACTAGGTGGATCATTTCCAGCTGTCTGTGGCATCATGGAGAACTGCAAGAAGGATGCTAAGACAGGGAGAAAGAGAACAGAATAAAGTCAAATTTGCTGAAACTCCATCTGGAAGACGTTCCCTCCAAAGTTCCTCATTGATCCTTTCATCTGATTTTTGAAGACCATTATATAGAATAAAGATAACAGAGTAATAGTATAAAGCAACCAGAAAGCCATTCAAAATGAGAGCATGTCAAAAAAATTTGAAATCAGTAAGATTACAAATATGTAGTAATTTTAGACTTTAAGCAAACAGAATAATAATACCATTAGCCTATATCATGAAACCTAATTAGCTGGTTTTTGTTATTAACAATTGAATAGGAGAGAGGATAAATGTAAATCCCTAAGGCAGTAGGCTAAAATCTTACCCTCAGTAGCTTTTAAAATAATGTAAATAGGAGAATGTTGCTGGAAAGTACACACAATAACAGCAAACTCTTAAACTTAAGTTAGCACCAGGGATTGTTAATTTCAACATACACAATGTCTTTCTATGGCTAAAGAGTCTGTCCTCACTTTGGGAGAATCAAAAAGAAAGTGGTGGGGATATTTTTAAATGATAGTTTTCCCTGACAATTGTACACAGGATTAATAAATGAAGATTCTGAGTCCTTACCCTGTGGGACCATGTTTTTAGAACTGTCCAGCATTGTGTCCCTCTAGCAGTCCTTTTGAGAAGCTTTCAAATACTTCCAATCTTTGGTCATATCTTCAAATGTTTCGCTGCCTCCTGAAACAGCACTGGCTGCTGCTGCAGGGACTATTCAGTCTCGGGGCTTGGGCTAAGGAGCAGCTTTAGCAGGATGGGGGAAGAGACAGCAGAGGGCACCAAGAATGAAGACAAGCCAGCATCAGCAATTGTAAACACAAGTCAGGTGAATATTATATGGAAGAAATAAGGAAAAAGTCTTCATATCCAACAAGATGATCTGAGCTTCCTGGGTGAAGCAAAGCAGTTTTGCTTTCCTGGGAGGTCTGTAGGTCTGGCTTCCTTTGACACTACCAAGAACTGGATCCCATGTATTTCTGGAACAAAGCAGAGAGTCCAAGTGAACTGGGGTACTCCTAGGCCAGGAGACACTTTCAAGTACAGGATTGATGGCTCTAAGGAGAGTCAGCAGGGTCTGTTACCAGAAATGGAAGTATCATGTCTATGTGCACAGAGATATGTCAGGAGATTATTGTGCTGAAAAGAGATATCCCAAATGGAGTCCACATGCTACCAAGATTGGAGAAGTCCTTAGACAACTTGATACGCAGGTGTCTACACCAGGATTCCTTAGTTAGAATAACCCCAAGATATAGGATGGTGAGAGCCCAGGGGAGGAGTTCATGATGACTGCAGGAATTCCAACAAGCTTAGGAAAAGAAGATCCCCAAGATCCCAGACATCAGATCCAGAGCTGAGGGGCAGGGCAGAATCCTGAGAAGCAGAGAAAGATGGAAACCTTTAAAAGCTCTGAGCAAGAGTCTCAGTTAAGCTAGGCCTGCTTCTAGGTCCTGAAAGTCCTCCACTAAGAGGGCTTCAAATTCCCTTCTTCAGAACCACTGGCTAATCATAGAGTATTCCTCATTCTAAGAGACCACAATTGTAAAACCAATAACTTAATGACAACTTTCTTTTGAGAGGAAAAATAGAGAACCTACATTAAATGAATGTATTGACAAGACACATCCAAATTCAAGAACATGAAAAATATGCATTTTAGAATTGAAAAATTATATGTTTGCAAAATGTTCTTTAAGTTTGGATTCAAGATCCTTAAAGGCTCTGAGCAGTTCTGTAGTAAAAGAAACCAGTTTACGTTTATTTCATCCATCACTATTCAATCACTGACATGGGACTTTGTTTCCCAAGGAATATCTATTACCAACCCATAGTTCTAGTGATCCTCAGAAGAGACTTGAAACCATAAAGTATTCAGTGGGATCTAGGATGAGGACCTTCCAAATTCCTTGCTGAAACCAGCATCTCTCAGAAATTGGGTGGCTGTACTGCTGTTATTTAAGGCCCTTTAGGGGACTGCACAGGAAGAAAAAGCCTCACCTTCATTACCTCCATTCTACAAGACAACCGAGATGACAGGCTGGAAGTAATTTAGAACCAAAAATGTAAAATCTCAGCTTTTAATATGAAATATTGTCCTTACTACACCATGAAATTCTAAAACACAGCTCAATGGCCATATTTGGCTAACAGATCTATTTTTGTTGGTCCATCTAGTCATTTTTTGAAAAAACTTGAGTGATTTACCTATACTTACAGATTGGGAGATTTCACACAAAAAAACTAGATTTCTGGCTTTCTTGAAAATGGGAAGATCTGGCCATATTGGGTATTGCTGCCTGGCAGCAACTCACTGTAGTGGAGAGGGCAGCATCTTTCTTTCTTTCTTTTTTTTTTGAGACAAGGTCAAGTTCTGTATAGCCCAGGCTGGAGTAAAGTGGAATAATCACAGTTCACTGCAGCCTCAAACTCCTCGGCTCAAGCAATCCCCTGACTCAGCCTCCTGAGTAGCTGAGACTACAGGTGCCTGCCACCGCCACTGGCTTTTTATTTTTCAGAGATGGGAGTCTCCCCATCTTGCCCAGGTTGCTCTCACACTCAAGCAGTCACTTGGGATTACAGGCCTGAGCCACTGCACCCAGAAGCATTTTTCTTTAGATGGATCCTGCACTCTCCTATTTCCCATACTCCCTATGTGACCTACTAACTTACTCATCTTACCTGCTCAACCCTGTAGATTTCTGAGCTTTCAGTATGTTCTAAAGCAACATGAAAGAAATGTGGCCCATAACCAACCAGCTTCCTGGTGTGATCTGTGCTGATGGGGTAACTGATAAACGAGCTTGGTTAGAGAAAATTGGAAGCATCTCCCAATTCATGTTTACTCCCTTCTTCACCCACCTGAGTCTGTTGCTGACCTGGAACGTCTTCCCATTTATCTTCCAAATCACAGACAGCTCACATCAGCCTCCTTCCAGATGTATTCAGCAACTCCAGCTGATTGCCATCTCTCCCTCCTCTGAATATCCTGTACCACTCACTGGAGCACTTTGCTTTGCATTTTTCGTTGACTGGTTCATGTGAATACAACCTAGAAGGTAAAGACTGGGGCTTCCGCCTGCCTGTGTCCCTTTGGAGGGCAAACGAATATAGAGCTGAGCACAAAAGATGTTAAAAGGACATTTGTCAAATATATCGCTTAGAGGTATATGGTTATTAGCGAGGCAGTGCAGCGGTATGGTTGAGCCTAGTCTTGGGAACTCAATTTCTGACCGTACCATTTACTGTGTGACTTAGGCAAAGTCTCTGGGGTTTCAATTTCCTGATCTATAAAATCGGGAGAACACCAGTATCCACCACAATGGATTGCTATGAAGAGCCAATGATATAACTCAGATAAAGCTCTTAGTACAGTGTCTCCGCACCTTCCACACCACACAGGAACTTCCGCTGATTTCCTGAAGCCGGGTTCCGGCATCACCTCCTTTGTGCAGCCGTCCTCCCCCGACTTCCGCAGACTCTGCTCCCACCGCCTGGTTCCACACTTGTCCGCCCTACCCACCAGGCCGGGGGCGGCCAGCTCCGGGCTGAATGAATAAACTGGGTTGGGGGTGAAGGGACGGGCCGGAGGCCAGGAAGGAGACAGGAAAGCGCCAGGGGCCCGCAGCTTCCGGGAGCCCACTCCGCCCCGCCAGCCCCGCGCCTCCGGAAGTCGGCGCGCGCCGGCCGGAAGCCCCGCCCCTCCCGACTGGCCGTCGCACACCGGTAGGAACCCTCGGTTCTCCTCCGAACTGGGTCTCGCCAGGGTCGTGCCCAACCAGGACAACAGACACTTTGAGTGCTGTCGCGGAGGTGATACCTAGGGCCGGCATAGGTGCGATCTTGGCTAAGCATTCGCTTAACTCGGGCCCCTTGCCCATTCCCAGTTAGAAGCTTCCTTAATACGTAAACTGCCTTTGCCTTCAGGCATCTGACTGCTTAGGTAATGAGAGGAATGGCGGAGGGCAGTTGACCGCTTGTCAGCGGCTTGACATTTCACATCCTTTCACCGAATCCTCTGAGAAACCTGCATTTTAGATGAGCCTTTTTTATTTCATACTGCAACCCAAAGATTTGTTAGGTTTTCGTCGATGGCACTCACCCAGCACCTATGCAGGAAACAAGCCGGTAAACGGGGCGTGGGTAGCCCGGAAAACCTGAGACTTTTCACTCTAGGACAGCTTGAATCAATGTTTTACATGCCACTGGGAAGTCAAAGCAACCTATTTTATTCTAAGCGAGACTTTCTATCCAATGGAAATGCAAACTTTTATAAGACAAAAAAAAAAAAAAAGCCTGTATGTCCACATAGTAGCACATTAGTAGGAAGATAGGAAAAGACAGGTTCAAGAGAGGAACTGTTTTTAATTAGCTTTTCTTATTGGTCGTCTTCTCAGTGAGCCCCCTTCAGCTATAATGTACCCCAAAATGCTGCTGCCTGCTATAAAAAAATAATCACTATCTCATTAGTCCTGATTTTGGAAAACAGCATCTCTCAATAACTGAAGAACTGATGTTACATGTAAAAGACCAACTCTATTTAAATGTCACCTGAACTTCCCTTTCCAGATTCTAAGACCAACAAATCAAAACTGTAAGAGACTGACCCACTGAAAACTAGTGTCCCAAAGTACCACACACAAAACAAAGGCTCTTCCTTTCAGCAGTTTTTAATGAAAGTTGTACATAAGATTATTTTATTCCTGCATCTTCTCAATTGTTTCTTCCTTGTACTTGCCCTTTTCCTTTCCTACTTGGCGAGATTTCGCTTTCCGTTCAAGGATCTTTTTGCGGTCTTTGTCCAGTTTAAGCCTAGTAATAACCACCTGCAGAAAAGAAAACACACTCTCAGGCTTTAAATAATTACTAAAATAACCCATGGGAAGGCACAACATTCAATTCTATTTTCTAAATCTTGGGTAGTAGATACTTAAACAGAAAAAATGATGTATTTATTTAACTTACATTTACTAATGTTCTACCAACAAGGGAGAAAAGGCAAGGTGGCATCAGTATTTCTTCCCATAGCCTCTTTTGTGCTTTACTATGAAATCTCTCACCTGGGCTAGAGTACCGTGGCGTCAGCCTGGTTCACAGCAACCTCAAACTCCTGGGGTCAAGCGATCCTCCTGCCTCAGCCTCCTGAGTAGCTGGGATTACAGGCACACGCCACAATACCCAGCGTGTGTTTCTATTTTTAGTAGAGATGGGGTCTTGCTCAGGTTGGCCTGGAACTCCTGACCTTAAGTGATCCTCCTGCCTAGGCCTCCCAGAGTGCTAGAATTACAGGTGCTAGCCATGGCACCTGGCCAAAATGTTTCTTTTTTATTGTGAAATGTATCAACTATTCTACTCTTTCCACCCCAGTTTTACAAGCTAACCAAGTCATATACAAATACATTTTTGTTTCTAAAGTAACTTTAGAATTGTAAGCTTAGAAATTAAATTTAACCTTCACACATGCTTTCACTTGGTGAGGTCACAGTGCAGATCTTATTTCAACAGTTTGAATCCTAAAGACATCCATATTATGATAAATTTTAGTCTTAAGAAGGAAGGTGAGGGAAATGGAAAGAAGACACTAAACTAGATCCTAGAAATTCAACATGGTGACTAAAACAAAATCTCTGCTGTCATGGAGCTTATTCTCTAAATATATGTCACTTTGATATAGAGAAAAAAAGGGCAAATGTGGGGAGGCTGAGGAACAGGGGCTAGAGTGATCACGGAAAGTCCCTACTGATAAAAGCTACATTTGAACAGAGGCCTGAAGGGGTGAGCTATCTAGGCACAACTGTCCCAAAGAGAATAGCCAAGTCAAAGGTCCAAAGGCAGGAGACTTGTTTCTTTTTTTTTTGAGACAGAGTCTCACTCTGTTGCCCAGGCTAGAGTGCCGTGGTGTCAGCCTAGCTCTCAGCAACCTCAAACTCCTGGGCTCAGGCGATCCTCCTGCCTCAGCCTCTGGAGTAGCTGAGACTACAGGCATGTGCCACCACGCCCGGCTAATTTTTCTATATATTTTTTTAGTTGGCCAATTAATTTCTTTCTATTTGTAGTAGAGATGGGGTCTCACTCTTGCTCAGGCTGGTTTTGAACTCCTGACCTTGAGTGATCCACCTGCCTCGGCCTCCCAGAGTGCTGGGATTACAGGCATGAGCCACCGCGCCTGGCCAGACTTTATAGGTATGTTTCTCAAACTTGAGTGCGTCTAAGAATCAACTAGAGGGCTTGTTAAAACAGATCCCTGGGTTATAAGTCTCAATTCTGCTTCCATAGGTGTAGGAACCTAGAATTTGTAATTCTACCAAGTTGCTAGGTGACGCTGCTAACCAGGAGACACACTCTCAAGTAGCATGATTGTATGAACACCAAGGAGGCCAGCAGACTAGAACATGTAAAGCGGAAAAAGGTATCAGGTAAGGTCTTATAGGCCAGGCCACTCTGATGGCACCAAGCAGATGGGATTCTAGAGATGAGACAGTAGTCAACAGGTCTTATTGACTGATGTGGCACATAAAATAAATGAATAAAAATTGACATTTTTGGCCTGAGCAATTGGGAGGATAGAGCTGCCATACACTACGATGATGGAAAACTCTGAGAAGGGGTTTAAGGACAAAATCAGGAGTTTGAACACATTAGATTTGAGATACTAATTAGATATCTAATTTGAAATGCACAATTGGCAATTAAATATTGAACCTGGAGTTTAGGGGAAGAGATCTGGGTTGGAACCAGCTGCTTCTAGGTATCTGAAGTCCTAGGACTAGAATGAGATATGAAGATGAGTACTGAGCCACTCAAAGATCAACTAAGTCATGTGCTGCACTAATAAGTACACTACAAAAAGACTAAGAATTAGGCCAGGCGTGGTGGCTTACGTCTGTAATCCTAGCACTTTGGGAGGCCGAGGCAGGTGGATCGCTCAAGGTCAGGAGTTTGAGACCAGCCTGAGCAAGAGCAAGAGCGAGACCCCGTCTCTACTATAAATAGAAAGAAATTAATTGGCTGACTAAAAATATATGTAAAAAATTAGCCGGGCATGGTGGCACATGCCTGTAGTCCCAGCTACTCGGGAGGCTGAGGCAGA
>CAUYRT010029420.1:0-20503 GCA_963574885.1 Lepilemur ruficaudatus
CAAAAGAGGTAGGAAGTCCTCCAAAACTGATTTATGTGAATAGCTGTACAACTTGGTAAATTTACTAATAACCATTTAATTGTACACTTAAAATGGAGTAAAGACATGATATGTAAATTATACTTCAATAAAGAAAAAAAAGAAACTATATATGTAAAATAAGAATTCTAAAAATTAAAAATATAATACATAAAATGTTAAATGTATTTAAAATAAAAAACTTATTTAAGAAACTTATCTGTACATGAAAAGATACTCAGAATCATTAGGTATCAGGGAAACTCAAATCCATAGTGACATGCTACTGCACATTTATTACAATGAAAATAAATTAAAAATCCAGACAATATCAACTGTTAATAAGGATTTGAACCAATGGAAACTATCACATATGTCTGGAGGGAGTACAAAATAATGCCACCACTTTGAAAAACTTATAGATGATTTTACATAAAGTTAAATATATAATAATTTCTACCAGTTTCTCTTCTAAGTATAAACACAAGAGCGCATGATCACACCAAAAGACAAATGTACAAAATTCAAAAATATTCATAGCAGGAAATACCCATATCTAAAAGAATGTATGATCAAGTAAGTAAAATATTCTCAGCAATAACAAAAAAATCCACTGTAATCACAAAGCATGGATAAATCTTCAAAATATTATATTGGATAAAATAATACAGAAACAAAAATATATACTATATCCTTGTGCTTACACAGAATTCGATGAAAAGCAAAATTAAGCTAGCATGATAGAAATCAAAGCAGAATTTACTCCAGGAGTTTAAGCATTGATTGGAAAGAGGCACAAAGATGGTTTCTGGGCTGATAGAAACATGTTTCTTGATTAAGGTTTTATTTACGTGGGTATATACATTTGACAACATTCATTGAGCTGTACCCTTAAGATCTGTGCATTGTACTATAAATAAATTATACCTTAATTTTTAAATGAAAAAAATGATACTTGGATAAAGGAAAATTGATTGATAGACATGCAGCTCCCCAAATACAGGAGTGTCTCCTTAGAAAACATCCACAGTTAGTCAAGTCTTCTTCTTTATGTCTATCCCCCGTCTTCTTGTTTAAAGCTAATTTGGAAAAAATAAACAGTAGGTTAACTGATTATGGGAAGAATTATCCAAAAAAAAAAAAAAGTAAGAATACAAAGGTATTCTTGTATTTTGCCTTAGTGTAAAATCCCCCAAATTATTTGTGGTAAGTAAGGTTTTCCTGTAAATCCAGGGGTCATTATAGTTTCTGAACAGTAGAAATTTTGGTTCTTTAAAGAACTCAGGATCAAGATATTTCAATCTCTGATCCTGGTTTGGATTGGTATTTGTATTCTGCCTATTGGTCTATGACCAATATGATTCACTCCCTATCTTGGACCCTTAGTTTCTAAAAGTTGACCTAATTTCTAAGTGCCTGATTTCACTGCCTGATGCTCAAATTTCATCAAGACTGAAATTCTATTTTTTTATATATATATGCAGGGTCTAACTATATTGCCCAGGTCAGTCTCCAACTCTTGCCCAGGCTGGGCTTGAATTCTTGGGCTCAAGCAATCCTCCTGCCTCAGCCTCTGACTAGCTGGGACTACAGGTGTGTACCACTGAACCTGACCCAGGACTGAAATTCTTTCTCACAGTTCACTCAATAACTGCTTATTATGAGTTTACTGTGTGCCAAACACTATATGATAAGCAGTGGATATATCCCAAAGATTAAGAGAAAAACAGCCAGCCATTTTCTAGTTCTTTTGGGAATTAGAATTACGCCTTTGAATGCAGTATCTATTTAAGTAATTTTCATGTGTTTAAGTAATTATAGACACATAAAAAAATGCAATGCCTCCTAATAGAAAAAAAATTGCAAAATCAAAATTAACATTTATTTAAATATCTATAGAATGAAACGTTATTACCTGTAGTGAACTTAACTTTCACATTCATTATATCTGTCAGGATTTTGTGGTTTAATTTTTTATATAATGAAATTCCAAAACTTACACTATAATTATAGATAGCATATAGCCAATTGCATATGAATGGTATTCATATAGACATTTCAAATCATAGTCATAGATATTCTTTTAAAACGTGATAGAAACTGGTGTAAACATAGGATCCAAATGTCTTTTCTTCTGCCTGATATGATGTATTAGTCAGGGTAGGCTAGGCTGCATAAATGGACCCAGCAATATAATGGGCCAGAAAAATAAAAGTTTTAATGTTTACACATTTAACTGTCTATAGGGGTTCCAGGTTAATGGAGGGCAGGGCAAGTGAGGGTGGAGAGTCTTAATTCCTGCGTTATCTTATGGAGCAAAGTGGGAAAAATAACATAAGCCATACACGGGGGCATTCTTCGTGGCATGCATCACTTTGGCTCACCTTGCTTTATCTACATCTCAGTCTTGTAGCCTCCCACAGGTTAAGACACGGAGACTACAACAAGAATAGAAAAAGGAGTACGGTGAACAGCTAATCAGTCTCTTGGTCTGAGAGTGCCCTGGAGAAAATGAAAGTCTTAAGATTTCCCTGCTGCTTGTTAACACTGCTTCTTAAATCACACATTCGCTTATTACCTCTAAGCCTGAGGCTTAGAATTTTTCACACATCTGTCAGAATCGGCTCCAATATAATTTTACTTTAACTGAATGACTACAAGTAATACCTCTTTTGTAACATGGTTATTTTTTCCGTTTTTTTTCTAACTAATATATTGGATTGCTTTGCTTTTCTTATTGAAAAGGAGCAAAAAAAGTCAGTTTATCCTAAATATTTTGTATTATAAGTGAAAGTAACTTAAACATCCTCATAGCACTTTAACAATGAACCATATCAATTAACAAACTCACATGTGTATAAAATATAAGATAGCATTTTACAGCTATGTTTCCTCTTTAGACACTAGCATAGAGCCCTGTGCCCATAGTGAGTACTCCTAAGTGTTTGTTGAATAAGTTAGAATTGCTTTGCCTGAAAAATACTTGATATCTTCAAGTATTTTGTGTAACAAAATTGCTTAGAAAGATTGTCGGTCATCATTGTCCATCTTCAAAGGTGATCAAATATTATTTTTAATACTCAATCCCTTTATTGTTTGTTGTCTATAAAGTGCACGGTGTAGTACTGACAGGTATTTTCGAGACACTAGTCCTTGATCTCAAGAATTTCACTGTGGAAACAAGGAAGAATAGTGTTATCATGATGGTGAATTAGAACAAGCTAAGGAGAACAGGCTAAGAAGAAAGTTTCTAATTGATAAGGACATTGTTAAAGAAGACTACAAACAACCTTTCTCTGGAATTTTAGTCGTATGCTTCTCTGGAGACCTATGTAATAAAGCCAGTTGACTTGTGAATATCTTCATTAGATCCTTGACTTTAAGTATGATAATATGCTATTTCAATCATCTTTTTAAAATACATTCCCTAAGCTCTTCTCCTAGTTGTAATATTATAATGGTTAGATTTACAAACCCATTCACCTCAATTAGTCCATTGACTTTAAATATACTAGGGCAAGCATAGCTAATAAAATTATCACAAGAGGCTCAATTAAAGGAGCTGTAGTTCACAGGAATACATTTACAAGTATTTCTTAAAATGCTGATAGACTTCAGTAAGAGACAGAGAAAATTGACTCACAAAAGTGGCCCTTGTTCACCCTTAGTAATATTCCATTTGCAATAATATATATGTGTGCGTGCATATATAACTTCTCAATAATTTAGTCACTTTATGAATTTCTTTAGAAGCCTACTTTTTCCCATCCAAGTACTAACCAGGCTCGACCCTGCTTAGCTTCCAAGATTAGATGAGATCAGGCACGTTCAGGGTGGTATGGCCGTAAACTAGAAGCCTACTTTCTGTTACATTTGTTGACACTAGGTGTTAATATGGATCCAGGTATCCTTAGTCTAACCACAGATACAACTGAAAACTCATAGTGTATGGTAGATTACAGGTAGCTACAAATTCTTAGTCATTCTTCCCACCAAGAAGTAGAGTTTAGTTCCCTTTCCTTGAATCTGGACTGATCCGGTGACTCCATTGACTGGTAAAAAGCAAAAGTAAGTCACATTGCATGATTTCCAAGGCTAGGTCATATGAAGCATTACACCTCCTGCCTGGGTCTTTTGGAATGCCTGCTCTCAGAACTCTTCTGAGAACCTCACTACCCCTGTGAGAATTCCAAGTCACAAGGAGAGGCCCTGTGTAGACATTCAGTCCACAGACATAACTGGGTTCTCATCCTGGAGCCGGCACCAAATCCCATCCACGTGAATGAGCCATTCTCAGAAAACGATCAGTCAAGCCTGACTATAGCTTCATCCCCCTTGTAACAGACCTCACGAGACAACCACCCAGCTGGGCCAGTAGCCCATAAAGCTATGAGAGAGAATAACTGAAAACCATAAGTTCTGTGATGGTTCTATTACACAGAAATAGATAATCCCAAGCCAGTGAACTCAGAAGCCAATCTTTTAGTTTAATTCTATTCTCTTTTCAACTTCAGAATGAATAACTGTGATCAAAGCAAATTCACTCCTACTTCAAAGAGGCTTCATCCTGCTTTGGAGAACACTCATCCTGGTATAATTTTATATGACTAGAAATAGATTCAAATGATCTCTGCTTTATTTCATTTAAGTTTTTATTCTGCTTTATAAAATAGATTTGTATGCAGGTATTTACAAGTTTGGAACCATCTTTCATTTTTTAAAAGTGAAAAACTGAAAGCATTTTATTACTAGTGGAGAGTTTATACTGAACTGATAAAATTGAGAATTTATTATAAGTTTTCTGTAAATGTACCCAAATATAATCGGGTCAAACCTTTCCCTAAAATCTAGATAAGCTTGATACAAATTCACATTTATTCATTAATGAAGAGTCCAATGCCTTCCCTAAAATTTCTGTGAAATAACTGGTCTAGAAGAGTTTACACTTTATGTTTGTAGGGCTACGTCTGGTTTTAAGCCTCTGCTTTCTACTGAATTTAATCAATTTCAGAATCTTATTGACATTCAATTCACGTAGTTCTTATTCCAAGTTCTGTAGACACAATCTAATTCCTTAATTTCCTCCAAGACATTATGAATAGATTTAACTGGGGGCTCAGGAAAGATACAGACACAGGAACTCAACAATAGTTATATGTTTGACTTAATGGCAATCAAAGAACCACAGGTGGCTCTTGATGATTCTACAAAGCGTCATTTGTCACTTCTGCTCCCATTCTATCAGCCAAGCTAAGGCTCATGGTCAGTCCTGGTGTCAACTGGGCAGTAATGGATTCTCCTCCTTGAGGGAATCACTGCAGATCACATGGCAATGGGAAAGGACAACAGTCTTCTTACAGTTTGTGAGTTAGTCATGCGACTGTCTGAGGAGGAGCATTTTAGGAGAGGGAATAGCAAGTAGAATGTTTCTGAGGCCAGAAACATTTAAGAAACATCATCAGAACAGGTGTGTCTGTAACAAAGTGGACAGGAAGAATAACGAAAGAAAGTGAGGTCAGAGAAGTAGTCAGGATTATGTAGGTCAGAGAGAAGATTTAGAATTTTATTCTGTGATGAAAATCTAGATTTGAAATTTGACATTTGGAAAGAATGGTATGATATGATTTATATTTTAAAGCAATCATACTGCCTTCCAAGTGGAGAATTAATTCTTATGTCCTGCAGTAAAAACAGGGAAACCAATCGAGAGGCTTTTGCAGTAGTTCAGGGAAGAAAAGAAAGCAACATGGACATTGGGATGGTGACGTGGCAGAGACAGTAGTGAGAAGAGGTCACATTATGGATATAGTTTAATGAAAGAGCCAAAAAGGTTTTGGTGGCCTGAATGGCATTAGAAAAAGCAAATAAGGTACCATTTACTGGAAAATTCTCAGGAAATAGCAGATCCAGAGGCAGGCACAGCTCAAATATATTAAGTTTGAGATGCATATTTGACATCCAGTAAGACATATCCAGCATGTTAGCAGGATATATGAGTTTGAACTCAAGAGATATAGAAGATACATACTTTGGGCATATGAGGAAATGAGTGGTAAATAAAGTTCCAGACTGAGGTAGAGTCAGCATGGACGAGAAGTGCTAGGGTGGAGACCTCACTAGGAGCTCACCGAGCGGGTTGGAGAAAGAATTCTCACACCAGGAGTAGAATAGCTTTAGGAAAGAACATGTATTTTACTTTCTCGAGGAAGAAAGAAAGAAGAAAGAGAGTGTGGCGACAGCAATGAAAAAAGTCAGAGGGTAGTGCCAGGGACCTGAGGGAAAGTTGCTTGTTGTTTTAAAGAGCAAAAATGGCTTTTTTTCCTCTGCTTTCTCAGAGTGATAACAGAAGCTGCAGCGAAGCAGTTACAAGTGTTCTTTCTTTCTTTTTTTTTCTCTGTGAGGCTGACATAGTATCTGAGTCCTTGGAATCTGGTGCTGGCAAGAACTGAAGCAGGGAACTCCCACCCCATATGCCCCCGTAGGGGTCTTCAAGGCTGAGAAAGAACTCTTAAGAGATAACAAGTTAGGCCACAGGTGAATTAAAACAAAACAAAGGGGGTAGTTTTGTTGTGAGTTTCTTTCTCAAAGGGGCAATCATGTGCTGTGAGTTTATTTCTCTTTCTTTCTGTTTGATAGTTTCTTTTCCTCTGCTAGGTAGGTTATTAGTAAGACCACCTTTCAGGAAGTTTAATGACTGATTCCTGGGGCACCATAGCATGTACGGGTCAAGGACAGTAGAAAGGAACAGCCAGTTTAACAGGAACCAAGGGGAGTGGGTATCCTGGGAGAAAATGTCTCAAGAAAGACAATATTTTTTTGTGTGCACTACCGAGAGAACAAGTAAGGTGTCAGAGTTTTGTATTACACTTAGAAATGTGTGACCTAGACGAAAGTGCTAGGGATTTCAATGAAGTGATTGATGGGAATAAAAATTTTACTGGAGTAAATTAAGAAAGATTGGGAGGTGATAAGATATAAGCATGGCCAAGTCACTTTTAAAGGACTATCTTTAAGAGGGAAGAAACTATGTAATAAATGAATATAGAAAGAGCTAGGAGTTAGTTTTGTGTTTGGTTTTGTTTTGTTCTTGTCCTGGAGATGTCATAACAGTCTAATTTACTCACCACTGGCTCCTTTGGGTTATTTGTCTCAAAGTAAACACATAATACTCAATGAAAATAACGTGGTAAATCTTTGTAGCTGTAAGACATCCATTGCCTCACCTCCAACCCCTCTATTTAACTCTGTTTCTCACCTCATTCATTCTGTGATTGGGCAGCAAATGAGTTTCCCCTTCTGTTTCATTTGTCTCCTCTGGTCAAGAAGTCAGCAAATCACTCACAACTTGAAAGCCTTTCTTGCCGAAACAATAACCAAGAAGGGAGCCCTGATTATTTTCATCTACTGAAGTTATCAAGCTTTAGTGGCTGAAACTTACAAAGTACTTGCTAACAACTATTTTATACCAGAGTACATGCAGCAAGCAAGGTTACCGGCACACAGGATATGTCGGAAGAGAGTGGAGGGCTAACAAGACAGATGAGATCCCAAAAGGGAAGAGAGCATAGGGAGCAATGGTTCATGCATGTTGAATCTCCATTCATTTCTATTGGCTATTTGTACTTTGGTCCTTTTGGGTTCAGCCTTACTACAAGTTATCAGTTTTATTAATACTTTCAAAAAATAAGTTTCAGGTTTTGTTAGTTGTGTGTTACATATCTGTTTTTGGTTCCATTGTTCTCTACTCTTATCTTTACTGTTTCCTGCTGTCTACTGACTTTTACTTTAGTTCACTACTCTTTTTCAAACTTCTTATGGTGGAAATTTAGATCATTGAGTGAAACATTTTTCATTTTAATATATGCACATGAAGCTATAAACTCTTTACTAAATATGATTTTGCTGTATTCCAAAAATTTTGATATATTTTATTTTCATTATCATTCAGATTAAAATATTATGTAATATCTTGTGATTTTCTTCTTTCTCCCCTGGGCTTCTAAGATTTATGTTCTTTAATTTTCCAATATTTGAGATTTTACAGATATGTAATTGTTATTTGTTTCACATTTAATATTGTTGTGATGAAAGAACATATTTTAACAGTTCACTGTTCTACCAACAAATTGGGTAGACAAAACCTGACCTGTTGGGAGAAGCATGGTCCCTGACGTTCCATGCTCTTTCTTGCTGGGTGTGCCAGACAGCAATGCTTCTCTGTATCCTGCTCTTGTGAGTTTCTCTATGGAGTCACAAAGGCAACTAAGTAGATCAAGCGTGACTTCCAGGTAACTGCTCACTCCCTCTGGAGGTAAGGGGGCTAGCTTGTTTGCTGCTTATTACAATATGTGTTATTTGTTCAAAAACTACAGGGCCTCTGGTCCTGAGTTTTGCAGCTGTGACATAAACCCACAGCCTGTGCAAGCATCCCTCTGGGCTAAACCCATTGCCTCCCTGGGACTTGGGGAAAAGGGGAAGTAAAAAAAAAAAAGAGTTCAGTGTTTTCCTCAACACTGAATATTTACTCCAATGTTTTCTCTAAGAGTTTTATAGTTTTAGCTCTTACATGTAGGTTTTTGATCAATTTTGAGTTACCCTTTGCATATGATGAAAAAGGGGTCCAACTTTATCACTTGCGTATGGATATCCAATTGTCCCAGCACAATTTGTTGAAAAGACTATTTTGCCCCCATTGAATAATCTTGAGACCCTTATCAAAAATCATATGCAATAATGACTTACTGTTATATAATAATAAATATTAACACCACTTAGGTATATAAATATATAACAATGAATGTAAGTGTTAATTACAGTGCTGTTTCATTAATCTGTATTGGAATCCTCATTCCAGTACCTCATTATCTTCATTATGGATTACTATAGTATTTTAGTAAATTTTGCTATGAGGAAGTTTGATTGATTTTCTTTTACAAGATTATTATAGCTATTCTGAATCTCTTCATTTTTTTTTCAAATAAGGATTGTCTTGAATCTGTACATTGATTAGGGGAGCGATATCATGGAACAGTATTTTCATCCTTATTCATGAGTTTGGACTAACTTTCCATTTATTTTGATCATCTTTAATTTCCTTCAACAATGTTTTTAACTTTGAATATATGTCTTCATATCTTTTGTTAAATTTACCCTTAATTATTTTAGTCCTTAAAAAAATAGACAATAAATTGGTATTTATTATAGTCACCCTATAGTGCTATAGATACTAGAACTTATTCTTTCTATCTAGTTGTACCTTTATAGCCCTTAACCACCCTCTGACTATCACTCCTCTCTACTCCCCTTCCTGGCCCCCATTAATCAATATTCTACTCCCTGCTTCCATGAAATCAGATATAGAATCAACCTAAGTTTCCAGCAACATGTGAATGGATAAAGGATATGTGGTATGTATGCACAATGGAATACTATGTAGTGAAAAAAAAAGATTCTGCCATTCATGGCAACATGGATGAGTTTGGAGGACATTATGTTAAATAAAATAAACCAAGCACAGAAAGACAAATACTACATGCTATCACTCATATTTTAGTCTGGTTGATGCTATTGTCAATGAAATTTTTAAATTGCATTTCAGATTGCTTATACCGATGCGTAGAACTGCAATTGATTTTTTTATATGTTGATCTTATATCTTGCAAATTTGCTGAACTAATTCATTAGCTCCAAATATTTTTTATTCGTTTATTAGGATTCTCTATACAATACCATGGCATCTACAAAGGACATTGTGCTTCTTCCTTTCCCATCTGGATGCCATTTATCTATTTATTATTTATTTATTTATTTATTGCCTAATTGTCATGGCTAGGACTTCCAGTACAATGATGAATAGTAGTGGAAAGAACAGACATCTTTGCCTTGTTTTTGATCTTAGAAGGATATAATTCAGTTTCTCACCGTTATGTACAATGTCACGTTTGGATTTTGTATACCATTTATTGGATTTAGGAAGTTAACTTCTCTTGTTAGTTCATTGAGGTTTTCTGTTTTTAATTTATTCATGAATTGGTGTTGGATTTTGTCAAATGCTTGTTGCTATGGTTTGAATGTATCCTATTCAAAATTCAGGTTTTATCATTGTGATAGTATTAAGACATAGAGGCTTTAAGAGGTGATTAGATCATAAGGGCTCCTACCCTCATGAATGAGATTAAGGATCTTATGAAAGAGGCTTTCCACATTGTTCAGCTCTCTTGCCCTTCCGCATTCTGCCACTTGGAGACACAACATTCATCCCTTCGGGAGGATGCGACCCTTACATACAATCTAACTTACTACCACACAAACTAACTCACCTTGGTCTTGGACTTCCTAGCCTTCAGAACTATGATAAATAAATTCTGTTTAAGACTAAGTCACTTGTTCTCCAAATTGGGAGGCATCAATTTACTAGACTTCAAGCTATACTACAAGGCTATAGTAATCAAAACAGAGTAGTACTGGGACAAGAACAGAGACATAGATCAATGGAACAGGACTCAGAACCCAGATATAAAGCCATCCTCATATAGCCACCTGATCTTCGACAAAGCAGACAAAAACATACACTGGGAAAAGAATCCCTATTCAATAAATGGTGCTAGGAAAATTAGATAGCCACATGTAGAAGCCTGAAACAGGATCCACACCTCTCACCCCTCACAAAAATCAATTCACAATGGATAACAGACTTAAACATAAGACAAGAAACTATAAGAATTCCAGAAGAAAGTGTTGGAAAAACTCTTATAGACATTGCCCTAGGCAAAGAATTTATGAAGAAGACCCCAAAAGCAATAACAGCAACAACACAAATAAACAAATGGGACCTGATCAAATTAAAAAGCTTCTTTCTGCACAGCCAAGGAAACTATCATTAGAGCAACTAGACAGCCTACAGAATGGGAGAAAATATTTTCAAGCTATATATCCAATAAAGGGCTGAATCTATGTAGAACTCAAGAAAATCAGCAAGAAAACAAATCAAACAACCTCATTAAAAAGAAGGCAAAGGACATGAACAAAAACTTTTCAAAAGTCGACTAATGGCTAAGAAACATGAAAAATGCTCAACATCTATAATCATCAGGAAAATGCAAATCAACGCCACAATGAGATATTACTTAACTCCAGTGAGAATGGCCTTTATCAAAAAGTCCCAAAACAATAAATGTTGGTGTGGATGCAGAGAAATAGGAATACTCATACACCACTGGTGGAACTGCAAACTAGTACAAACTCTATGGAAAGTAATATGGAGATACCTCAAAGAGCTACAAGGAGAATTACCATTTGACCCAGCAATCCCATTACTGGGCATCTACCCAAAGGAACAAAAGACAACTGCACTAGAATGTGAAACTAGCAACACAATTCACAATTGCAAAGATGTGGAAACAATCAAATTGCCTATCAGTATGTGAGTGGATTAATAAAATGTGGTATATGTATGCCATGGAGTGCTACTCAGCCATAAAAAAATGGTGAATTAATACCTCTTGTATTATCATTGATGGACCTGGAGCCCATTCTACTAAATGAAGTATCACAAGAATGGAAAAACATCACATGTACTCATCATTAAATTGATACTAATAGATCAACACACAGGTACATATGGAAGTAACATTCATTCAGGCGCTGGGCACTTGGAAGAGGGAGAAGGATATGGGTAAATTCACAACTAACAGGTGCGGTGCGCACTCTCTGGGGGATGGGCATGCTTGTAGCTGTGACTCCGGTGGTACACAGACAATTTATGTAACCAAAGTGTTTGTACCCCCATAATATTCTGAAATTAAAAAAAAGAGATGATTATGTTTCTTTTCTCTGTTTATACTAATATGGTGTATTACAATCATTAATTTTCAAATATTAAACCAAGTTTTCATTTCTGTATTAAATCTCTTTTTTAAGGTGTTTAATTTTTTCTATATACTCCTGGATTTGGGTTGGTAGGATTTTGCTTAGGTTTTCGCCTATATTTTCATAAGAAATATAGATCTGTATTTTTTCCTGTGTTGTCATTGTCTGGTTTTGGTATCAGGTTAATGCTAACCTCATAAAATAAATACAGAATTGCTCCTCTTCTTTCCTCTTTGGAAATGGTTATAAAGGATTGATGATATTAATTCTTTTTTAAAGATAAAGTGGAATTCACTGGAGAAGTCATGTGACTCAAATTTTCTGTGTGGAAGTTTTTAATTAGCATTTCTATTCATTTTATTGTTATAGATCTGCTATGATCTTCTATATCCTCTCCTCTATGTAGCTAAACTGTATGCCTTTCTATTTATTTTGATACGGATATTTTATACTTTTAAATTAGTGTCTACCGTATTATAACTTTACTTAACCTGCTTTTTATTTTCTCTTTTCAATTTTCCTGCCTTCTGTTGATTTAAGTGGTTTTTTTATTCTATTTGTTATGCACTAGAGTAAATTTTTTTATTATTTCAAATAATTATCTTAAATATTTAATATATACATTTGACTTTACAAAGTATACCATCAACCACCATCCCCAGCTTTATCCCAAATAATATCAGGAATTTAGAATACTACATTTCTGATTATCCAATTACCGTTTTTCTTGTTAGTATAGCCTCATATTAATCCTGTTTGTTATTGATTCTCCAAAATAGTTAATATTATCTTTGTTTTCTTGAGTCAATGATAATTTAATTTTATGTTTAACTACTAATTTCTTAATTCACAATTTTTTTTATTATACTCCAAAATTGTGTGGTTAATTTTTTCTTCTTTCTGAAATATAGTGCAATTTAGTACATTTTTTGGTAAGTACCTGGAATTGGACTGATCTCTAATTTTTATGTGTAATGTCTTTATTTCCACCACACATTGTGAACACTGAATTATAGCTTAGGTATATATCTAAATCAGCAGTTATTTTCTATCAGCACTTGGAGATAGTTTTCTGCTAGCTTCGACCCAGTGTTGCTGTACTAGCAAACCTAGTTTCGATCTAGTCAATATTCTTTAGTAGGGAATCTGCCTTTCCTCTGCACTTGCCTTCTCTTTGTTCTCGGCTTTCTACAGTTTCACAACACTGTGTCTAGAGGTAGATTTCTCTTTATTTACCATAATATTTTATCTAAGTGGTTATGTACTTAATTAGTTCTTTAAAAATTCTTTGCACATTACTTATTAGTCATTTATCCTTACTCCTTATCAAACTATTGTTAGACATTTGTTGCGAATTCTCATTCTCTTCTTCCTATGTTTGTCTCCATATAGTTTATCTCCATATATCTCCATATACCTTTATTTCTTTTGACTGAATTCTGAATAATTTCCTAAAATGTATCCCAAAGTTTAATAATTCTCACTTCATTCATGTATTTTTTTAACACATTCACTAATGTGTTTATGCCAGTTGCTGTATTGGTTTTGATTGAGGAAGTTCTAGTTCTATCTCAAATCATAGTATTCTTGCTAATTGTGTCTATTTTCCTTTATTGGAATGTTTATTCTCTCTTATATCTTTAAGAATTTAAACATAATTATTGTGTAGTTTTTTTTTTTTTTTAATTTTTCATCCATGTTGAGATTCTTGGGATCAAATCCTCCTGTATGTTGGGTCCGCTTGCTCACGTTCATGGGAGATGTTTTTCTCATCTTTTCTGCAGATTTGTGATTACTTTATCTGAAATATGGCTTGTTTTCCTCTATGAAAATATCCCAAGGCCCGACTTTTGCAAGGACCCTTCAGACTAGTTTTGTGTTTGCTTCTACCATGCACATCAAAGTACTCACCGGCCCAAAACAATTTTACACTTTAATTTTTCTCTGAGATAATTTATCATTTGTATAAATTTACACTAAATCTGCATAAACCCCAGTCATATGATTACATAATTCTATTATTTACAGGGTAGTTTTTTTTTTTTTTTTTTTTAACACCTAGTGCCCAGGCAGCTTGTTAACTTCCTGGACTAATAGATGGCTTTGTTCTATTGATGGTGCCACACTCAGTGTCCCTGTCAATACACAGGCCACAGTTACAATTCCTGGCTTACAAGTACTCAAGGCCTTGCATCCCTCTGAGGGTACTGGCCAGATGACCGCTCTGAGTTTCTTGGGCCTTCTGTAATCACATCTCACCTTTGATTGTGCTGAATTTTATTTTCTGTTTATTTCTATCAAGTGGGGATTTCCTGTGCTTATTATTTTTTTGTCATAATTATAATTTACCTTATGGCTCTATGCATCAATTTGCATCTACCATAATTTTTTCTAACCTACTTTTTAAGTTTATCATTGTTGTTGTGTGAGGAATGGATTAGATCAGGGTAAAAATAAATTTAAGGGAGATAAATATTGTTTGTCAATATGAAGGAATGGCTAAATAATTTTTCAAAGTTCCATCTTTTCATGCAGTTTACATTCAAGGCAATAACCTTATTATTTTCCAGGTCCTCTGTCACTTAATATAAAAGTAAAGGCATATGTTCTCAGGTCTTAGCCAAATTTCATAATGGCCAATTTAATCACATATTTTCCTGTCCTTTTTATTTCCTGGACTTGAAGTAATCCACTGCCTTGCTGGCAACACGACAGATGACCAGATTGATTGCTGGGGCACTGTGTCCATTATTAAATTAACTCCCCTCAGCAATCCTTCTTAAAACACTCCTGAGAGAATAAAAATGGTAAAAGTTGACATGTATTCCAATTTAAAAGCACAAATATAAAATACATTGCTGCTTTGGCCAGTAGTCATTTAACAAGATTGTTAGAGAGGGTATTGTCCTCGTGTTTCTGGGCAGATGGTAGACATCAAAGGTATCAAATCTGAAAGTCTTTCCCTCCTCTGTGTGCCTACTATTTCAAAGAACCATATGGTTCATTCTCATGTCTGTTCACTATCTGTCCCTAGCAGGAAATATCTTTCAGAAATGATAAGATATTGACATATTAGCCAGAGCAGAGAATTACAACCCCATATTATAGAGGTTGCAGGAAGTCTACATGGGAATTTTTCATGGTAATCTCAGATCAAAGGAATATAACTACTAAAGGAGTTTATCATTTAACATTAGGGTTTTAGACATACTGGTGATTTTTTATCATGTCATATGAGTGTGGCTTATATTGAGCACAGACATGTATAACACAGACGTTATAACATAGTATGTCTCCCCCTCATAACAAAGAAAAATTGAGTCCTTAGTACCTCATATTAGATGTGAGGACTATGTGTTTACATTTAAATTCAGTCAAAAGCCCACACTACTTACCCGGGAATTATCATTCCCTCAGAGAATGATGAAGGTTAGACTATTCCCTTTAACTACAGTGTTTAGTATAGTAGTTGTAAAAATACACTAATAATAATAATGATAGTAATAACGTATTTCATGATAAAGTCACTATAGTAAGGATAAAGTAGCTATAGATTAGCACAGTGCCTAGTTGATAATAGCTGATTAATAAGTAGGAGTTGCATTAGCAATATTGGTAGGCAAACAATGAAAATCTTACTGAATTTAAAGGTCCCAAATGATGGTATGATGGCAGTTTTTATTGTTCAGAATAGATGCTCAACAAATGTTTGTTGATTAATTTGAATTTCCAGTTCTCTACGTACCTTCTGTATAAGGTAGCTTTATACCAGGCTACCTTATGCAATGTTGTCTATCTCCCCATCTTCCCTACTGGCAAAATGCTACACCTACAGGCATAATTCTGCCCAAATTGATAGAGCCAGTGCCATCTGTGGACAGGGGGAAAATAATTACTTCTGTGGCTGAGTTTCAAGTTGGTTTCACTACTGGTCCCATTCTAATATCATAGCCCATTCCAGTCTGAGTAATTCGGTTGTCATATTCCCCTCATAACCAATGTCCTCCCTTTATTCTATGGTTCCTTTGAACTTGCAAATAAACAGAGAGATTAGCTGTCAGTGTTATTTTTTCTCTAACTCCAAAAAGGAAATATCTATTAACAATTAGTTACTGTGCACTTTCTACTACCTTCAGTTAGGGAAACACTAAATATGACTTAGTATCTGCCACCATGTGACAAATCTTTATGGCTATACTTCTATGATTTAATACAAATATTAAGAAATCTGACTCATTTGTCTGTGGATAATTGAATAAACAGTTTGGTTATAAGGCACACCACTGATTTATGGCAAGTCCTGATACAAAGTGGAAATAGAAGGTGCAAAGTAATGTTTTCTTGTTTCCAGGAACTGCTTCTAAAGTCAACAGTGAGAGTAACACAACTAATAGCATCCATTCCTATTTTACTGAGTGAACATTTTAAGCAATCATCAACTCTCCAACCTGCAATCCCACCTAGCCCAGGCAATATTACAGAAAGTTGCCAAGGTGATTGGTCTTTCCATAACATGCATTTTTCATGGAGAAATAGTTTTACAGTAGGTACAAGGGAGAGAAATTCCAGATGAATCACTCTTGAAGATTGGGTGTGTATACAAGGAAGAGAAGAT
The DNA here is from genome assembly GCA_963574885.1 of Lepilemur ruficaudatus. Lineage (NCBI taxonomy): Eukaryota > Metazoa > Chordata > Mammalia > Primates > Lepilemuridae > Lepilemur > Lepilemur ruficaudatus. Next base: position 16,502 of record CAUYRT010029420.1, read on the forward strand.
GTAATTTCCTTTACCAGGCTGGATTTCGGATTAGCAGAGGACTTTCTGATATACCCATTCGCTACTCAGGAAAAGGAAATAATAATTGGTGGAGACGCCAGGTGGGGCTTGCCAAACAAAGGGGAAACCAGGATTGACGTCTTCCATTGTCTCATTGCAACATTGAGCTCTTGGGTCTCAAGAGGAATATGGACACTGTGACAGCTGACCATTAAGGGTGTGTTCGTGGTGGAGTGGGGAAGTAGGCAACAATAGGCTACATTTTTCAAGGATTCTTGCAGCATTGGGCAAGTGGGGGGGGGAACTTTAAAAAGAGATGCATATATCAAAGGGATGCTGCTTGGATTTATAGCTGGGGGTCAGGTAAAAGAGAAGACTGAATCTTGCAAGAATGAAAAGTATATATGGAATCTGCATAAGAGTGACCTTCAATACCATAATGAAAAACGTTCAAGCAAGCAAAAGTGAGCAAAAAGTTCTAGAATTTAGCCAAGATGATATTGACAAAACTAGTACTCAATAAGAAATAGGGCTCAAGATGAGGCAGTTGAGGAGCAGGGTTATAACAAACCAAGCCTTTTCTTGTTTATGCTTTGTCACATTGAAATTCTTCAATAAATTGATTAAAAGTTAAAATGTACTCTCATGCCAAAAAGTGACGGAAGTAGGATTGAGAAGTTGTATAGATTTATGTGACTGACTTCATGTTTTGGATTTAGTTATTATCAAGAAAACAGGAAGTATAGCATCATTTTATAATATTTCTTTAACCAGATATTATTGAAAACAAATAAGCGTCAGTCTGCTGTGAATGTGTCATTTAATTTACCGGATATTCTCCCCTATTTAATCAACAAAGGATATATTTCATAATTCTTTCTCCATTTCCTTTCTAAAATACTTGATACAACTATAATGCAATAAGGCAAAAAAATTCTCAGGTGATTTATGGAAATGAATCTCAGTACTTTATTTTCATTTCTTAGTGTTTTCTTCACCTTGGATTTAAGTGATGAGCTAAAAGGACCTTATATCTTATTGTAAAATATCCAAAAGCCAGTTTCAAAGTCAGAGTCGGGCATTTATTTATTTATTCACTGAACAAGCATTTACTCACAAATATAAGTACGGTGCACTAGACCCTGTGGGGCCTTTAAAGAATGAGATGATGTCACGCCCATGCTGCATGACAGATTTACCAGAAGCTTAACTGCTTAAAACAGCAACAATGTGTTATCGTACAGTTTCCATGGGATAGGAGGGTGGGTATGAATTAGCTAGCTCCTCTGTTGAGGATCTCACCCGGCTGAACTCTAGGTGGGGCTGAAGTGGATTCTCATCTCAGCTGACTTTGAAGCATCCTCTTCCAAACTCACTGATTGTTGATAGGATTCAGTTCCTTAGAGTTGGAGGACTATTTCCTGTTTTCTTGCCAGTTGTTGACCAGGGGACACTCTTAGCTCCTAGAAGCCATCCTCGAGGCCTGGCCACATTGTCCCATCCTCTCACAAAGTGGCAGCTTAGTCTTTCAAGCCCAGTGAGAGAATTCCTTTCATTGGGAATCTCTTTGCCCATTCAGCTAAAACAGTCTTATATTACTTACCTTAGGGAGGGAGAGACTGACCCATTTGTGTTCAAATGTCTCACCCACGTCGAAGGGGAGGGATTTATACAATGTGTGCACCCACCAAGGGCCAGGAATCTTAGAATTCTGCCTATTCAACCTGCTCTCAAAAATCATTTCTAGCAAAAAGAGAGGACATTTTTCCCAAACAGCTGTGATATGAAATCCAATCCCTCTGTTAGTATATACTTCTTATATTTTCAAATAAAGCATCTGAATATTAAGATTAAATCTTTAAATATATTAGCATATATTAAATATAAGGTAGTAACTAAGTAATTTTGTTTAAAGTTGAGGCTCACATATATAATTACTTTACTATTTCTTCAACTGAAAGTAAAAAGTCCCCGGAACATCTTATATAGTTGCAAATGTGCTGCATGTATTTTGTGAATTGTGTTTCTCATTTGACATATTATGACATTTTCCATAATTCTCGTCTTCTTTCATGCTGTACTTATAATGCTGCATAGGAACTTTTCAGGTTGATTCATCATCATACTGTTTGTTTTTTTTTTGAATGTTAAACAAACAGAAATTTTCCCTTCAAATTTTAACAGTATCAATAATACAAAAAACAATTTTATATATATATACAATGTATATTGCATATGTGTATCAAAGATATGCGTCATACCTATGCATCATCTATGTATATGATACAGCTTATCTTATAATTTAAATATTTGCTTAGATAAATTTTCAGTACAGGCCAAATGGTAAGAATAGTTTATGGCTATTTGTATGCATTGCCAAATTGCTTTACCTCATTTATATATAATTGAGGGAATTGATCATTTTTTTCTAAGTTTTTGAAAAAAATTCAACACTGCAACTTAAAAAGTTACTAAATGCCTATGTACTATGTCCCATAGAAGCATTGAGAGAGACGCAGGAATTCATCTGTTTTGATGTTTTAATTCCCTGGATGAATAACCTGAGTTCTCAGGAGGTTTAATGTGACTGTTCAAGGTCACAAATCTCATAGTTGTCAGTTGTCAGACACAGGATAAAAAACATCTCTTACACCAGCCCATTCATTTTCCACTGTAGAAATGCTTCTCAGACTTGGGCAGCCCTCAAATAATTTCCTGGCAGGCTTGTTTTTGTAACAATACAAAAGGAAGAGGCTCTTGTGGACTCTGCACCGATCTATTTTTATCCTGCGGAAGCACACGTTTGATTCCGGTGCAAACTATTTGGAGGGCCACTGCACTCAGCAATCTGCTAATAAATGTATCATGTGTATAGAGAAATACCAAAAACAGTAAGAGAGAAAAAGAAATCGATACTAAAATTTGTAGTTTGCCTTCAGTTTAACCTTAGATAAATTTTATTTTTTAATTTTCTTCCCTAATGAATCTAGGACAGATTTAATTTATTTATTGTTTATCCATATTTTTAAAAACAACAAGATTTCTAGTATTATTATAAAAGTAACATATGTCCATTATAAAAAATGTTGTCATAAACAGATATAAAATGAAATTTATAAAAACATTCCCCTCCCTATCACTCCAGTGATACTGCTCCAGAAGTAACCTCTATGAATAGTATATCACTTATTATTCTAGGCATTTTTAGCTCAATATTTAAGCATAAATCTGTAAGTGTGTTGTTTTACATAAGTGTCAATATAGTGTACAGACTGTTCTGCAACTTCCCTTTCCCACTTAATACATTAGGTATCATTCCAGTATCTACACATTGATCTCTATTTCCCAATATCAGTGTCAAGTTTCACTGTATGGATACACCAAAACTTTAAATCAGTGCCCTATAGGAACATACTCAAATTTTATTTCTACATTTTTGTTATTACAAATAATGCTTTAGTAATATTTCCTTGGCCATTTACTCTTGTGTCTTTCTACAAATATGCATATAAGTTTATGATCATTTTTTTAGATGAATATCTGGAGGTGAAAATGCATATGCATTCAAAATTGCTATTCAAAAACAGCACCCATTTCTAACATAGTAGAACATGAGAGTACTGTATTCCTTCATCTTTGCCAATACAGAGTAGGATCAATCTCTCCAATATTTATTATTGTAGTAGATAAAATGTAACATAACACACACACAGTGCTTACTGTGTGCTAACTTGCTTCTGAAGGTTAACTATTAATCCTCCAAACAACTCAATGAACTGTCACTCTCTCCATTTTGCAAATGAAGAAACTGAGGCACAGAAAGATTTAGTGGTTGGTCTAAGGTCACAAAACCAGGCAAGTTTTTGAGTTGAGATTTTGCACAGATTGTCTGATTTTCTGGCTCCAGAGTCTTTGTTTTTACAAATAGGACTATAATTAATTTGAGTTTCTTAAAGTTTAGGGTGTTCGTATTTTGTTAATTTTATAAAGTTTCAATAAATA
>CAUYRT010029422.1:0-36165 GCA_963574885.1 Lepilemur ruficaudatus
GAGCTCAGTTAACATCCTCATCTAACCTCAAAGTACAGCCTGTGGCCCTGCCTGAATTCAGAGCCCAATCAGCAGCTCTGCCTGATCACAGAGCCTAGCCAGCACACTCACCTGACCTCAGAACATGGGCAGTGGCCCTACCCAACTAGAGAACCCAACATCAAGGCATCTGTCTTTGGGTGCTACCAGCTGGCCTGAGAGCATCCCTAGCCTGGACTGATTGAAGAAGGTCTGTCCCTGCCAAAGAGAACCTGTAAAAGCTGAAAAAGATGGCTCCCTCCTCAAATGTGCAGCCCCCAATGAAAGGATACAAAGATAATGAAGAATAAGGGAAGCATGACATCAAAGAAAATGAATAAAGCTCCAATAACTGACCTTAAATAAATGGAGATCTAAGAACTGACTGATAAAGAATTCAGAATAATCCTGTTAAAGAAGTTCAGTGAACTGAAGGAAAAAAACCCCACAGATTACTACAAAAAAATAGGAAAACAACATGTAAACAAAATGAGGAGTTTAACAAAGAAATAGGAGCCATAAAAACTTACAAAATAAAGTCAAATTGTAGAGATCAAAATACCATGACTGAATTGAAAAATTCAATATAGTGCTTCAATGGCAGACTCAGTCAATCAGAAGAGTCAGTGAACTCAAAGGTCATTTGATATTGTCCAGTCAGAGCACCAAAAGGAAAAAAGAATGAAAAACAGTGTAGAAAACCACAGGATTTATAGGATACCATCAAGTGAAATAATATACTCATTACTGGAATCCCAGAAGGGGAACAGAGAGACAAAGGGACAGAAAGTCTATTGAAAGTAATAATTGCTGAAAACTTCTCAAATTTTGGGAAAGAAATGGACATCCAGATTCATGAGACACAAAAGTTTTCAAATGTGTTGAACTCAAAAAGGTCTACACCAAGACACATAATAGTTATCAAAAGTCAAGGACAGAATTTCAAAAGCAGGAAAGTGACTGATCACATACAAGGGAGCCACGTAAAGCTGTCAGCAGATTTCTCAGCAGATACCTTGCAGACCAGGAGAGAGTGGGATGATACATTCAAAATATTGGAAAAAACAAAAAAACCCTGCCAACCAAGAATATACCAAGCAAAACAGTCCTTCAGAAATGAAAGAGAGACAGAATTTCCAAAACAAACAAAAGCTGAGGGAGTTCATCACCATTATACCTGCCTTATAAGATATGCTAAAAGGAGTTCTTCATGCTGAAATGAAAGGATACCAATAAAGAACATGAAACAAATGAATGTGTACAACTCACCAGTAAAGGTAAATATATAGTCAATGTCAGAATTCTCTAATATTATAATAGTGGTGCATAAATGACTTTCAACCCTGGTATATAAGTTTAAAAACAAATGTTAGAAATAAGTGTAAGTACAATAATGTCATATTAGATACACAATATAAAAAAGAAGACATAAATTGTAATATCAGTAACCTAAAATGTAAAGGGAGGAAGAAGTAGAAGTGTAGAGCTTTTCTATACAATTGAAGTTAAGTTGTTACCAGCTTTAAAATAGGATGTTATAAATATATTTTACATAAGCCTTATATTAATAGTAACCACAAAGGAAAAAACTGTAGTACATACACAGAAGGTTAAGAGAAAGGTGTCAAAGCATACCATCACAAAAAGTCATCAAATCACAGAATACAGTGAGAGAAGAAGAAAGGAGTTACAAAACAGAAAGGAGTTAGAAAACAGAAAACAGTTAACAAAATGGCAGTAGTAAGTCCTTACCTAAATGGATTAAATTCTCCAATCAAAAGACATAGAACATCTGAATGGATTAGCAAAAAGAAAAACAAGATTCAACAATTTGCTGTCTACAGTAGACCCATGTTGGCATTAAGAGCACACGAAGGCAGAAAATTGAAGGGATGGAAAAAGGCATTCAATGAAAATGGTAACCAAAAACAGCAGAGTGGCTATACTTCTTTCAGACAAAATAGACTGTAAATCTAAAATGGTCACAACAGAAAAAGAAGGCCATTATTTCATGATAAATGAGTCAATCAAGATGATATGACAATGGTAAATCATAAAACTCAATAAAACTAAGAGTTGCTTTTTGATACGATAAAAAGTTGACAAACCTTTAGCTAGAATAATAAAGAAAAAGAAGAGAGGACTCAAAATTATAAATGAAAAAGGACAAATTATAACTGATACCACAGAAATACAAAGGATCTTAAGAGACTACTATGAAAACCTGTATACCAACAAATTGGATGATCTAGAAGAAATAAATAAACTTCCAGAAACATATAACCTACCCAGGCTGAATCATGAAGATATAGAAAATCTGAACATACAAATAGCAAGTAAGGAGATTGATCCACCAAACAAAAACCTCCCACAAAAAAAGTCCATGACCAGATAATTTGCCTTGTGAATTATACCAAACACTTAAAGAAGGATTAATACCAATTCTTAAACAATTCCAAAAATGCAATGAGGATGGAACACTTCCAAACTCATTTTAAGAGGCCGGCATAGTAAAAATAAGTTTGGAGGTACCTTAATCTAAAGCCAGGTAAGGACCCACAAGAAAAGGAATATATAGGCCAATATCCCTGAGGAACGTAGATGCAAAAATTATCAACAAAATACTAGCAGCCAAATTCAACAGCACATTAAAAGGATCAATACAAATCAATACATGTGATACTCCACGTTAACAGAATGAAGGATAAAGTTGTATGATCATCTCAATAGATGTATAAAAAGCATTTGACAAAATCAATATCCTTCATGATAAAAACTTTCAACAAATTGTGTATAGAAGGAATATACCTCAACATATATGAAAGGCCACATATGAGAAGTCCACAGCTAACATCGTACTCAACAGTGAGAAGCTGAAAGCTTTTCCTCTAAGATGACTAACAGAACAAAGGTGCCCATTCTTACCACTTCTCTTTAGCATAATGCTGGAAGTCCTGGCCAGAGCAGTTAGGCAAGAACAAGAAACAAAAGGCATCCAAACTGGAAAGGAAGAGGTAAAATTGACTCTGTTTACATATGACATGTCTTATATAGAGAAAACCCTCAAGACTCTACCAAAAAACTGTTATAACTTATAAATTATTCAGTATAGTTACAGGATACAAAGTCAACATACAAAAATCAGTTATACATTTCACTATATATATGTATATGAAATAAAAACATTAGCTTGACAAGTATCCTTGATTGATTAGCAATCAGCTATGTTTAGGTTAAGGAAATTTCCTTCTGTTCCTGGTTTTTTTATATTATTTGCCAAGGATAGATACTGGATTTGGTAGAATACTTTTTAGCACTTATTGAGATACAAATAATTATTTGATTTCTTTAATATGTTAGTGTGGCAAGTTAATTTATATATATATATATATATATATATATATATATATAAACTTTTTATTCTTACTATATACCAATAAGCCAATCCTTCATTCCTCGGATAAACCTAATAAGTGAGTCTAGTATGTTAATTATCCTTTTATTTTCATCTTCTGATTTTGAATGAAAATTGTATCTGCTTCTTAAAATGAATGGAAAAAATTCTGTATTTTTCATTCCCTTAGAATTCATGCAGAATTTGAATTATCTTTCTCTTAAGTGTTTAAAGTCACCTGTAAAACTTGATAGATCTGGCATTTTCCTCATGCTAAAATTTTTAATTACTAAGTTTTTCAGTAATTTTTTTTTATTCTGGATATTATTGGGTTACAAACATTTTGGTTACATGTAATGCATTTGCCCTGCCCAAGCCAGGGCTACAAGTATGTCCCTCCCCCATACAATGCATTCCCCTTCCATTAGCTGTGGGTTTACCCCTCACCCCCCCAACCAGCACCCAATGAGTATTACTACCATGTGAACATCTTAGTGTCACTTAGTACCAATTTGATGTGAGTACATGGGGTGCATATTTTTCCATCCTGATTTTTCAATAATTTTAAGACAATTCTGGATCTCTGTTTTTTCTTGAGTTAATTTTGATAGTTAATATTTTCATAGGAATTTTTACATTTTGTCTTTTTTTATTTAGAGGCATACATTTGTCAATATCTTTTTAATTTATCTTCATGCATGTTCTTTTTTCCTTTGTTCATCATTAATGTTGTTTATTTATACGTTTGTCTTTTTTTCTTAAACATTCTTGCCAGAGGTTTGTCAGTTCTATTAGTCTTTTCAAAGTAATAACTTTTGTCTTCATTGATCTTTAATATTAAATTTTATAAAATTTCTATTATTTCTGATCTTTATTAATTTTCTTCTACTTTCTTTGAGTTTGTTCTGTTATTCTTAAATGGGGTAGAAAATGCATTAATTTGCATTTTTCTCATATAAACATTTGTTTAGAAGTATTGATTTTCCCTCTAAGTTACAGTTGTCCTGTACCCAATAAATTTTGATAGACAATATTTCTATTATCATTAACTATCATTTTCTATTATCGTTAAATATCATTTTTATATTTTCATTATGATTTCTTTGACCCATGAATTATTTAGAAGCATGATCAGTATATCGAGTATGTGTTTTATGTCTCAGTGCATGGATGATCTTCGGTTATTTTTTTATTAATGAGTTCTAACTTGATTGCATTATAATTATAGAAAGTTCATTGAAATTTGTGAATATTATTTAAGGCCTTATATGTGGTCAGTTTTTTAAAATATTTTATGTCTTCTTAATAGTATTGAAATATTGAGTAGTATTTTATATATTCTTTAGATTAAGATTTTTAATTTTGTTCAAATTTTCTGTATACTTACTGACTTTTTGTTTATTTAATCTATCAGTTACTGAAAGAGGTGTGTTACAAGAGGTCATATATTTTGAAACTCAGTTACTAGGTAAATATAAATTAAGAATTTTCTCTTTGAGTGACTTGAACATTTTATCATTAAGCAGTGATACCATTGTCTTTAGCAATGTTTTTGCTTTACAATTTATTTTGTCTGATTTTCATATAACTGCCAGTTTCCTTCTAATTAGTTTTTCTGGAATATATTTTCAACCTATTTTAGTTATATCTCTTATAAAGAACATATAGCTACATTGTGTCATTTCATTCAAGTCTTACAGCTTTTACCTTTAAACTCACGAACCACTTGGCACATTTTTAATTTATTGTGGTTATTGATAGAATGTATTTCTGTCACCTTATTCTGTAAGTTATGTTTGTTCCATTTTTTTCTTATGCTTCCCCGCCTACCCTACCTTTCTTGCCCATTTTTTGATTAATCACATTTTTGTTTGTCTCATTCTATTTTTTCTTCTACTAATTGGGAAATTATACATTCTCTTTTACTAGTCAGCATAGAAATGTTAGCATGTATATTTAAGTTTAAACTCTAGAATTAATTTAATTGCTTAAGTTTGTCCTAATATTAATATATATCTTTCTTTCTCTTTTAAATATCTCCTGATAAGGAGGTTCTCCTGTTAACAAGGATTCCCTGGGATTTTTAGCATCTACAAAGTGGTATTTGATCTGCTCATTCATGCATTTGGCAAGTGTTTGCCTAGGACCCTCTTAAGCTAGACCATAGGATTAAAAACAATGAATTTTGGTCTGTCCTTCAGACCACCCCTTTTATTCTCTCCTGTAGGAGCAATTTGAAAACTACCAAAGACTGCATATCTTTCTTAACTGCATGCTTTCTACCTGGTTGGCACATAGCTCCAGTGGTTGCAGGCTTATGCCACTGTTGGCCATGCTTCCCTTGGAACATCATCTCTGCCGTCCTTTGCTGTCCATCACTGATAGCAGTTGTCACTCCGGACCCCACCATCCATTCCTCCAGGTATGGGAGATGCTTTCTATCAGCAACCGTGCTTTCTGTCAAATCCATGCTTTCATGGATTTGTTGCATTTCTCTCAGCTGATAGTAGATCCCCTTCCGCTGTGTTTGCTTTCCAGTTTTGCTGCCTGCCTTTCCACACAAGTTGTTGATGTGAAATGGAGTGAACATCTCTAATTTTATTCCATCTGCCTCTCTAGTCTTGATCATTTACATGAGCCACTGGCTGGCTCGTTTCTTCTTTGAATTGACTGCAGTGGTTCCGAGAGATGGGATTATATATCTCACTCCATCTGCTCAGTTACCTCTTCTTTCCCCCTGCCCTGGGCTCATCATTCATCTTCCTCTCTCCTCTGTCACTCCCCACGTCTGGACTTCAGCCAGGCCTGTGCACCTCCTTCTGCAGCTCCTATGCCTTCTCCTCTCCCTTCTGCTTCAGAGCTTTGTCTAAAAGCTCTCATATTTAAAGAAGATCCTGCTGGTAAAAACATCTTCTCAGTCATCAGAGGTCGGGGGTATTCAAGAGATAAAGTAATAATGTTGGCCTGTGTGGGTCTTTTATAAGTAGTATTGCAATTCAGCACTGCCAGCATTTAGAAACAGTACAACTTGTCCTGTAAGTCAGACGAGTAGAAAGGAGAAGGAAATGGAGCTGGACAAATAATTTGCAACTGATGGAAAAGTCATTTGCTGAAAAGTCCCCCAGGGTTTGTCCACTTTCCTCTGCCCTTTTGAAATTCCTCTGAATGTTGGTTCTGACTGTCAGCATGTAGCCCCCTAATGTTTTCATTTCAATTCTGCAGCTCCTGTGCTGTGGGGAGGTGCCTGTTCTGCTGCCAGTGTGCTCAAAGCCCTTGTTACTGTGCTCGGGAGCACTGGCTGGCACTGGCACTTCTCCCCATAGATGGAGCTGACCAGAATTGCTCGCTCATTGTCATGCCATCCCATGCTTTGTTGGTGGTGAGTAAATCTTTCATGTAGTCTTCAGTGCTTTACGCTTTGTTTAGGGTCTTTAATGTCCAATTTCCACGCCAGACTTCTTGTTGATAGCTTGGCAGAGAGCTCATTAATATTATTTACCTCTTAACCATTTTAAAGAGCCTCAGATAGGCTGCAGAACATGGAATTTGATGTATTTTGCACTTAAGTTTTTTAATTTATGTGTTTGAGTTCTAGCTATGACTACTACATTGGTCAGATAACTTTAATCTTTTTTTTAAAAAATGCCAATATTTGACATCAGTGTTCCCATAAAATAAATAACTGATTCTTCATAAATGCTTTTCCAATGCTTTTCCCATGTGACTCTTTCCAATAGTTTTCACTCCAAAATTGTTTGAGTAGTGGCTGTCATGATTCTTGTGAACTGGCAATTATGTCAAAACAATTTAATCAGTGCTTGAGCTGTGCTGGCATTGCTCTTGGTAGACCGTTTTTCAGAATGACATCCCCCTAAGCATTTGTTAAAAAATTAGACCTGTAAACTGTCTGCCCACAAGTACTCTTGGGAGTCCTGTTAGACATGCAGAGCCTTAGGGATGTAGCCCTTTGTACTGCTATCAGTGACAGAACCCCGTTAAAAAAAGTTCAAACACTTTTGAGCCAGGGTGGATGAGAGGCAGAATTCTCTGTCCTCTGGAAACATTCCTCCAATGTCCTTGTCAAGAGCTTGCATACATAATTAATCAAGGAAGACCTCACTGGGATTTTGATTGACATCAGACATCATTCCAGCATCACATGTTGAAGGATCCCGGGCAGGGTTTCACCTTAATTTATGGGACATATATGATTAGCCTTCAGCCCACAGTCATTGTAGGAGGGCACACTCTCCTATGTGTGCTGGTGAACCTCTCAAAACCTCCAGTTTCTCCTTTAGAGAAAAGGATTCATGGCCACCACTGTTGGGAGGATATTTTGTGTATACATCTATGTGTATGCATAAAGATAAAAATATATGTTTTTACTGTGCTCCAGAACTGGGTCCCTTCACTCCTGGATCACTGTTGGAGCCATCAAGCTAATGTCTCTGATCAATTCAGTCATTGTACCCCCATCAGGTTTGCTTTCTTCGGTCACATTGAAATATTACTCGCTCCCCTATGCTTAGAATCCCACAGTGCCTAAAGCACTGAGTGGTTATGACCCCTCATCAGTGCGCTCCATCCACCTCTCCTTGTATCCCTTTGTTTGGTGATAGAGATCTCTCACTCAAGTCCAATCACGTCCTCATGTTCCCTCATTCCCATGCCTCTGTCTTTGCTGCAGGCATCACTTGTGTCTGCTTTGAGCCAGTTTTTGTCTTCTTGCTTTGCAAATCCGTCTGGCTGGTCCTACCACAACCAACTCAGGTCCCATCTCCTTGAAGTCTCCCCCCAAGCCCGTCAAGCCCTCACTGATTTCTCCTTTCTCTAAACCTTCACTGTACATTGGAGTCCCCATAGTGTCAATTAGCCTCTGTGTACTACTGCCTTCTGCCATTTGCTGTCTGCTTCATGAGTGTCGCAACTAGACTGCATCTTCTTCAAGCAGGAGGCCTTCAATTCTTTGATGTGGTCTCCACAGCATGTGGTGCTATGATCAATACCTAGTAGATACGAGGGTTGACTATTTGGACAAGGAGCTCCTTATGAACTCTTAGGATAAAGTCAGCACAGGCTGGTAATGCTGAAGTTTGCCAACCAGTCATAACTTCTTGGTTTTGAAAATTTTCAGTACCATGTAGTGGACTTCTTCATGGTGGTAGTAAGAGAAACCAACGTATGTATCAGAACACCAACTAATATTACTGAGCATCTGCCATGAGCCAGGAACTGAGCTGAGCACGTCTGTGTTATCTCACTCAAGGTCACCATGACCCTCCCCACTTTAGACATTAGGAAACTGAGGCTTGGAGAGTTCAGTCTCTCAGCCATGTCACCAAGCTCATGAGAGATATCGGAATGTGAACCCAAGACTCACTCCAGGGCCTGTGCCATTTTCTGGGTATAATGAGAAAGTGGAAGCTCCCTTCCCATCTTCCCTGTGCTTTGGGCCTGTGAAACCTGAATGGGTAGAGAACAAGGGAGAATGGTTGGAACAGAGATTCTGTGTATGTCACGTACCAGACCACTTTCTCCTAAATTGTGAGTGACAGAAATAACACAGTTTGTAGAGATTTGTCACACCATAATCTTTTTTATTTTTCTCAATATAAAGAAGTGATAGAAATGTTGGAAATGAAGTGTATTGACTGTATTACTATATGTTGTTGATGTTTGAACTTTCTTCATGTAAAATGACCTAGTTTTACTTGTGTTACTTGTACAACTTGAACCATAGTGGAAGTCAGACTTAACTAGTGTCGAGTCAGACTTGAGTGTAGGTTTGCCCCAGTCCGCACTGAAGAGGCCTTGCAGAAGGTGGCCAAACGAAAGCAAAGTGTATTTTTCCTTTGGTGTTGGCCACCAGAGCAAAGCCATGTTATGCTTAAAACATTGTAATACTTTTTTGCAATAAGTGCAATATGTGTGGTCACATAAAGGAGCCATGGAGAAGAGACATTGAAATTGTCAATGTTTGATATGTAGAAATAAACATAATTCAAACAGTTAATATTCACTTTATACAAACATACAAACTTTCAGAATCTAATTAAAAATCTTACAGAGTAAAGGCAAGACAAATGATCAAGATTTTTAAAACCTTGTTTTCAGTGCATGTCTGTGTGAGCATTATGTGTTTTAGTGTGTTTAAAGTTCTCTTGACATGATGAACTGGAAGAAAAATAACTATGGAAAAATACAAGCATGTATGCAAAGTAGGATTTTTGTTTCTCAATATATACTATTTCATTTCTGTGTCAGGAATGGGTGGCACACACTGTTTCTTTAGGGCTTTTTTAACCAAACCCTATATAGCTATTTCTCTATAAATATTCTGCATATCATCTAAGAAACTACCTAAATTGATCTCAAATGGATCTAATGAAAAAGCCAGGCCTGGCATCTTTGTAATAACAATATCTATACAGTAGCCAAAGTTGCTTTAAAGTTTTTATTTGGGGAGCAGTGCAAAATATTAAAGCATCTTCTGTCTCCTAGGCTGAACTTTTATAATATTTTACTGCAGCTAATTTAACTCAAGTGCACAATTCTAATGAAAGAAGTTGTAGGATAAAAAGGTAGAGCTGAAATGTATATAAATCTTTGGTGTCCTTGTAGATCTGATAAACTGCCATACTTTACTAAGCTTATGCAAAACAGAAAGTGAAGAAGCATATTGCAGAAAACTAAATTATACATGAAGTCATTAAACCTCACCCTTCGCTTCTGATTGAGGGATTGCTGCAGTCGTCAGCGAGAGCAGAGGCAAAATGAAAAAATAAATAAATGAAAGACCTGATCACATTATACATTTCAGTGGAAATGTAATTGCTTAGAAGTTCGTTTGAAGTTCTTCGGGACATGCAAAATTGCATGTAGCTGCTGGAAATAAGAAAGGGGCCATGGCACGTAGCATTCTTGTGAACTCAGAATCTAATTCTCATGTCTGCTTGGTGCAGGGAGCAAGAAGAGGATCGCCAGGGATGCTGGTGTACAAATCTGCGTATCCCGATCCACCCCAAACTCTCCCATCTATTGAAATGTTCACCCTTTGTCTTGACCTGTTTTTCCAGCCAGAGGTGTATTTATGTGCGTAACATGCCCTGTTTACTTGTTTTTCAAAGAGGTTTTGTGACTGCCTCTTTGAAAGCATGTCTGAATTGACAAGTTCTTTAGGAAGGTTGTGAAATCCACTTTTTCAAAGACTACATATCCTGGAAGATGTTCTCATCTGTCAAGGATGAACTAAATGTGAGCATCTTGAAAGGATGAGGATGCAATAATGACCTCCCTTAAGGTCATCTTCCATGGCTAGGAACGTGAAATGGAAAAGACATGAAGTCAGCATCTGTGCAAGACTTCGTAGCACTGAGGCCCAACATAGCAGGCAGGGCTGGAGAAAGAAGGAAGGCCCTTTTCTGACCCTTAATTAACTGCTAGGACTCTGCAGATTGCTGCTGGCTCTTCAGCATTCCCATATAGTTCTTAATTAATTCTAGCTGCCGGAGGAGCCCACACTATGTCATTAGTGTTCTAACCCTACCTAAGGAGTGGGTTAATAGCCATGGTAGGCCATGGACTGCAGTTCCTTTCATTTGGCGGTGCATCCTGAAGGCTCTATCAGTGGGGTGGGTCTGCCTCTGAGAGTGGGTCTGTTTTAATCAGCACATCACACGCCCGTAGTATGTCTCCCTGCTCAGTGATAATGACACCTCTAAAGAAAATAAAGAATATGAATGTTCACATGGAAAGGATGTTCAGAGAAGCAGAAATTGTATGTGTGTACACAGCCATGACTCTGGCCTGCAGAGGAAGAGCTATACTTCCCTGAGCCATTTGTTCCTAGTTTGATGGCACTGAGGTGACATACCCTAAAGCATTCTGCTCTTGCTCCTACTCTGTGGTCACCAAACAGCCTTAGTTCAATGACCTGGCTTTCTAGGTAGTGCCACTGCCTTGGGCACAGCGGGCATATTGGGCGCTGGGAAAGGAAATATCCCCATTTTAGATTAGTATGATAGCATTCAGGGTTATACATCAGAGTGACTTTGATTTACTGTGTGTGCACCCATAACTGGAAATAGCTCACCTTTGGAGTGCTAAGTGTGTTCGTTTGCTGGGGCTGCCACAGCAGAGTGCCACAGGCAGGGTGGGCGGCTTAACACATGGACTGCCACATTAGAAAGAAAATTGTTTTCTTTGGGGTCATGGTGTTTTATTATGAAAATAGAATAAAAACTTCAAAAACAAAATAATCCTTTCTAATTTAATGAAAAATTTGTCATTTTTATTGTTTTCTGTGCATGAGTTATATGCAATTAAATTGTTAATATTAATTGTAACAATAAGACCATCAACAAGTAAGATTTTCATGAACCAACTGCAGTTACATATGCTTCACAAGGCCCCGGGCTCCAAACTAGCATGAGTTAAATACAACTCACATGGCAGTTATTGTGTTAAATAACAGAAATATTTATCCTCACAGTCTGGAGGCTAGAAGTCCAAGAACAAGTTGCCAGGAGGGTTGGTTTCCTCTCCTTTCACTTTGGCTGTCTGACGGTCATCTCTGTGCATGCATTTCCCTGGTGTTTCTGTGTGCCCTAAACTCCCCCTCTTAAAAGGACACCAGTCATATTGGATGAGGACCCACCCTAATGACTTCAGTTTAACTTAATTACTTCTTTAAAGGCCTGATATCTAAATACAATCACATTCTAAGGTACTAGAGGTGAAGACTTATGACACATGAATCTGGGGGGTGGGTAAAAATTCAGCCCATAATACTAAGGAAAGCATATTTCTTATTCAGGAAGGCTGAGAGATCTCGCAGTTTGAGACTGGACCCAGGGCCTTCCCTGAGACGTTGGGCTGAGCAGCGTGTCAGCCCCATTGATAGGCCCCTGTAATCACAGCTTGAGCTATCCAAAATGGTAGCTGCTAGCCACATGTGTCTATTTAAATTTAATTAATTTAAATGAAAGTTAAAATCCAGTTCCTTAGTCATCCTAGCTTCATTGCAAATGCTCAATAGTCACAAGCAGCTTAGTGGCCATTGTGTTGGGCAGTGAAGATGAAGAACATTTCTGTCAATGTAGTCACTGCCGTTATTGTTCCTGTTCTGGAGGGGCAATAGCTCTGGGAGTCATCGAAGTAGTCCCTGCCACAGGCACCCTGCGGCTACCTGCTTCATGCCCAGCCCTGTGCTGCAGAAGTTAAAAATAACTGAATAAAAAATAACATGAGAGGACACAGGCCCTCTCATGGGGCAACACATAATCTAATTGTGCCAGTAAAAATAAAATCCTGCATATCAGATATGTGAAGAAAACTTAAGTGGCATGTACTAGTAGCTACAGTTGAATTTTGGAGGGAAAAAAGAGCAATGGAAACTAGAGAAGAAAATACATGGAAGAGGGAGATTTCAGTGAGTTACAATAGATCAACTTGGCAAGGCAGGCAAAGGAAGGGTCCCCCTGCTCGAGGAGCATGATATGCCACAGAAACTGGAACATGGCAGGCGTAGAAGACAGCTGTCATTGTGCCCTTTATCTGGGACATACGGTAACATCCGTGCTTTCATGCTCTCCTTTTGACTTCTTAGCTTCTCTTGCTCTTTCTCAGCCTTTCCTGTTAATTCATTGGTACGGCCTTGGGCTCCTGCACATCCTGGCAGATCCACAAAGGTCTCTTCCACTCTGCTGTCTTCCTCTAGAACTGTTTTGTTTCTGCTCTCTCCTCCTCCCCCTGCTGTAGGATATTTGTTGCAGGAATTACTTTACTGACTACCAAATCCATTCAGCAGGCTGTCCTATAGCAACAGACACCTATGCCATCCAAGAGGATGGCCACTGTGGCTCTGGAGCACCTTCTTAGTGGCTGGGACCCCTGTGGGCTGTGTAGGGAGCTTGACTGCTCCATAAATGGGGAATCAGCAGCCTCTTTTGCCTCAGCCCTTTCAGCAACCCTGACCTTTCTCTAGGGGATGCAGGAAGCTTTCAGTGACCCTGGGAAATGTTTCCACCTCCCAGTTCATTCAGTTAGAGGTAGAAGTGAAGTGGGAAAGAGGACACTAAGGGTCACCTGGGGAAGCCTGTCTGCTGGGTGTCCACAGATGCATTTAAGAAGGGTATCTCCTGACTTATTAAGTACTGATACTGATGCCACAGTCACTGAGTCAGTGTTGATTATTCACTATCAATTACTATTCAATTTAGTAATTTGATTATGAGACATTACAAACTTTTGCAGGCTTTAAATCAAATAAAAGCTGTTTTTCCAGGACCTCAGGATTGGTGAAGAGTTCTCAGCCATCACACTAAAAGCACAATACATAAAAGAAAAAAAGGCTTCAAAATTAAAACTTTTGCTCTGAAAGACACTCTTAAGAGGATGAAAAGACAACCTAAAGAATGGAAAAAAATAGTTTGCAACCACGTATCTGACAAAGGACTGATACCTAGAAAATGTAAAGAACTCTAAAAACTTAGCAAAAATAATCCAGTTAGAAAATGGGCAGAGACATGAAAGACACTTCACCAAAGAGGATCTTTGAATGGAGAATAAACATATAGTGAACATCCATCGTTAGCCATTCGGATAATGCAAATTATGACCACAATGAGGTATCCTTACACACACATTAGAACAACTGAAACAAAAGTAGGAAAATACCAGATGCTGGTGAGGATGCAGAGAAACTGGATCGTTCATAAACTGCTGGTGGCATTATGAATTGATATGGCCACTGTGGAAAAGAGTCTGGCAGTTCTTAAAAAACTCAACAGAGATTTACCAAATGACCCAGCAGTAGCAGTCCTGGGCATTTATCCCAGAGAAGTGAAAACTTACATCCCCACAAAACTGTGTAAATAAAAATCCCTAACAGCTGTATTTGTAATAGCCAAAAACTGGAGACAATCAAATTGTTCTTCCATCAGGGAATGGAAAAACAAACTATGGTACATCCATACCGTGGAATATTAGCCATTAAAAGGAGCGAACTATTGCTACGTGAAAAAATGTGGATGGATCTCAACGACATTGTGCTCAATGCCAATACTTCGTGATTTGATTTATAGGACCTTCTTGAAATGGTGTAGAAATTGTAGAGATGAAGAATAGACTAGTGAATGCTGGATGGAGCTCTTTGTGGTGATGGGATACTTCCGTATTTGATTGGGGTGGTAGCTATAAAAATCTGCACTTGAGATAAAATGGTATGGAGCTATACCCACACACTGTACCAATTTCAGTTTCCTAGTTTACAGTTATGCAAGGTGTAATCATTGGGGAAAACTGAGGAACGCATGGAACGTCTGCATACTATCTTTGTAGCTTCCTGTGACTCTATAATTACTTCAAAGTAAGTTTTTAAAGAGCTCTTCTTTTTTAATTTCAGAATATTAAGAGGCTGCAAATGTTTTAGGCTATATGGATCATTTCTGTAATGCTTTAGTCCTAGTTATGGGTGTACCCATCACCCAAATAATGTTCATAGTACCCATTAGATTGGTTTATTCCCTCCACTCTCTCCCTCCCCCCGGTTGCTTTACACTGAGGTTTACTTCCCTCTGTGCACATGGCATGCTCATCAGTTAGTTCTAATTTAATGGTGAGTACATGTGGTGTTTGTTTTCCATTTTTGCGATACTTAGGAGAATGGTCTCCAGTTCTATCTAGATTGCTGCAAATAACGGTGTTATTTCATCTTTTTATGGCTGAGTAGTACTCCATGTTGTACATGTATCACATTTTATTAATCCATTCATGTACTGATGGGCACTTGGGTTGAGTCCACATCTTTGCAATTGTGAATTGTGCTGCAATAAACATTTGAATGCAGGTGTCTTTTTGATAAAATGACTTATTTTCCTTTGGGTAAATACACAGCAGTGGGATCTCTGGATCAAATGGTAGATCTGCTTTTAGTTCTTTGAGGAATCTTCTTTTCCATAGAGGTTGTACTAATTTGCAGTCTCACCAACAGTGTATAGGCAGTCCTTTCTCTCCGCATCCACGCCAGCATCTATTGTTTTTGGACTTTTTACTAAATGTCATTCTAACTGGTATAAAGTGATATCTCATTGTGATTTTAATTTGCATTTCCCTGATTAGTGATGCTGAGCATTTTTTCATATGTTTATTGGCCATTTTGTCTTTCTTCTTTTGAGAAGCTTCTGTTCAGGTCTTTTGTCCACTTTTTAATAGAGTTGTTTGGTTTTTCTTGCTGATTTCTTTGAGTTCTCTGTAAATTCTGGTTATTAGTCCGTTATTGGATGTGTAGCTTACAAATATTTTCTCCCATTCTGTAGGTTGTCTGTTTGCTCTGTGGATTGTTTCCTTAGCTGTGCAGAAGCTTTTTAGTTTAATTAAACCCCATTTTTAAATTTTTGTTGTTGCCATTATTCCCATTGGGTTTGTTTGGTTTTTTTAATAAATTCTTTGCCTAGGCTGATATCTAGAAGAGTTTTTCCTACTTTTTTCTCTAGAATTCTTATGGTTTCATGCCTTTGATCTAAGTCTTTTATCCACCTTGAGTTAATTTTTGTGAGTGGCGAGAGGTAGGGTTTATGTTTCTTCTGCATGTGACTATCCAATTTTCTTTGGTATTATTTAAAATTTATTTCAAAGTTACTGGTTACCAACATAACAATTCCTTAACTCACTGGTGATGATAATAATAAGGTTCACCCTAATTTGAAAGATGATGGGGTCTCCTTTCACAAGTATAAGTTATAGCTGTAATGAAAAAAATAAGTGAAGGATTCATATCAGTGAACAAGCTGACATCTATGAGATACTTGAGGTAAAACACTTAGCACAGTATTTGGGACATAGTGAGTGTGTTATACTGTTATCTTGTGTTATTATTAATGTTATCTGTCCTTATTAATACTGCTAAATCTATAGTTTATAATAATTTCACTAAAAGAATTCTTATGTAATCAAAGTCTTTTGAGACAAAGTTTTTATGTATTATACTTCTTGGCAAAATTCAGAAATTTTCAGAAATTTTCTTTGCTGAAACAACAGTCTCTAGATAGTGTGTGAAAGTTCATTCTGTTGTAGGATGGAGATGGTAATATAGGTCCTCCAAGGGCATTAGATCTTCGTTGTTTACATTCCAAAATTGACCCTCAAGTTTATTTTCATTTACTTTCATCTCTGTTGCCTTCTCTAAAATGTTTTTAGGCAGTACATCTAATAGCATGAAGCATCTTATTTTTAGTTTAATCCCAAACCTTGTAGTTCTAAATAAAAAATTGAACCAAGTGCCCCAAGATTTTAATCTAATATCTGGTTCCTTGAATTGGGGCCAACTCTTCATTTTTTAAAGCATCAGCAGATTCCAAATACAAGTTTTGGCTACTTTCTTTTAGCATCTGACCTTGGTTCACTTAAACTAATTGTTATCCTTTCAGCAGATTGTGGTTCTGAAGGGAAAAAAAAACACATTAGAGGAATTTTTAAATCCTGAGTATAATGCCCTCCATGTAAAATGTGCCTTTTCGGTATTACTTTCTCAAACATGATAGTAATTTATTTAAAACTAGATATGAGCATATAATTTTTTAAAAACTTTTTAAAATGTTACATTGAAATACATTTATGATGTGTAAATCTTCTGATTTATGATTGTCGTTCATTTATTCATGAATACTTACAGAGCTCCCCATGTGTTCCAGGTAGATGCTAGGTGCCAAGGGTTTGCAGAAAAACTCGAGTCCTCCCCTCGTGGAGATGATAGTCTAGAGAGGAGGTAGATATTTGTGACTATAATGCCCTGTGCAAATTCATAGACGTTCTGCAAGTTATACACATCGTACTAATAACATATAAGTTCAGTGGCACTTTATATGTATAAGTTCTATGTGATTTTTTCCACTGACATTCATTGGTTTTAATACAAAAAGCAATCTCCTTAAATAATTTATTAAATTAAATAATTTAATAAATTAAATAATTTAATTATAGTAATGCTATTATAAAAAGCAAAAAACAAATTCAGTACTCTAACCAGCGGTCACAGAGTTAGGAATCAGTTGGAGCTGGGATTTAAACCCTAATCCTCTGGTCCTAGATCCCATTCTTTTCCCTCTTCAACACCTTGTATTCTGAGCCAAGCGAGGTGGATGGTAAATTCGGTTTTCCCCACATGTGAGCTGCTGACAACTGATAACGTCCAGTGTGATTTTAGGAGGTCCACTCACGAGGAACCAGCAGCGCTGGATTCCAGGGTGAGACAGTGATTGCCTTTCAGTTAGTCGTCTTTCAATCCTTTTGATGCATCAGCGAACCTTGGTTTGGGGCTAGCGTCTTTTGCGTCTCTCTTACTCAAAGAAGAGGCCTCAGGCTCAAAACATGGCCAAGCAGTCCTGCAGGCTGGAATTTAACACTGTGGTTTCATTTTCATTATATCTACTTTTTCTGTTATCTTTACCTGAGCTTGGAGTTATCAGCTTTCCATTTCTTGTAGTGATGTAAAGTGTCATTTGCAGGTATTGTAAATGTATTGAAATATATAAGAGTTAAAGCCTTAAATAACTTAGCAGTGGTGAGGGGCTAAGGGAAAGGGAAAGCTGGTGCACACATGGCGAGAACGTGGAAAGCCCTCCGGAACTGCTGCAGATCCCTCCTCGCTGTCATTGCGCCTGAGGAGTCTCGTTTCCTCTTTCCTTTCTTCTACATGCAGCTCCCCAACACCAAAGCACATTAGCAGGATGAATAATAGTTTCCAGGGAGTGCATGCAGGTGACTAAGGCGTTCCACCCCAGGTCTACAGTAAGATGTTCTCTCTGTCTTGAGAGATGAGTTGGTTATTTAAGGATTCTCAAGGGAGGCTATAACTACCTCTGACTCTACAGATGTGACCAGCCAACACATGGAAACTCCCCCTGTGCCAGGATTTCTGCCTGTTCCTGGTGCAGCCTCATTGTTTTGACTTACTTTAGAATCTCCTTCTCATGCCCGTAGGCTAAGGCTGAACGCCAAGACTTTCCTCCCAGGAAAGAGTCTGCATAACTCGAAAGTGATGGTCTCCATAATCTTCAATAAGATATGACATTTGGCTAAAAGTCAGTCAATAAAAGGAGAGCCTCAATGACTCTGGAAATAACTTTGGGTTATAATTTTTCATAAAAATATTTGCTTTTAAAAGTAGACATTGAACTTTCTGACAGAGTAAATTGAGATGTAATTATTTTTCACTAAACTGTTTGAAAAGGTATTTCTAACCTTGTTTTCTAAATTTCTAAAATAATTCTCTGTTCTAAATTTTGATCTTTAATCACTGTGACTTAGGTATTTCAGGAAGAGCCTGGGAATGGGACTGATGGGTTTTATAAATTAATAGATGTCAAAACGAGAGTCACAAATTTCACATTAAAATTCCTTTTTCTGCTACACTTACTCATTTCTAAGCCTGTCATCTCTAAAAAAGTATCCTTAGATTTTCAGTCATATTTGGTGGAGCTTATGTGCTCTGATTTCTGAGGTGAGGACATTTAAAAACTCACAGCTCTCCAAGAAGTAACATGCAAATGATGTGTGCTTTAAAAAAACGGGGGCAAGAATAAGACAACTGCCCCACTTATAAATATGTACAGAACCTGGGAAGGATCATGGTAGAGCTCCTGGAGGAAAACATTGGAAAATATTGTCAGGGGAACAAAAACTGGCAGCAGAGTCAGTAAGGATGTATTGTCATCGAGGTCCCAAGCTTTAATATTAGAACAGGACTAGTAATTGGGCAGCCTGGGTTGAGCATTTACATACTGAGTGTGTGGCTTGTGTTAAGTCTCACAATCCCAGGTAGCCGTGTCATCAAGAGGGAGACCCACTCAGTTTTCAAATAGGAAAGTGACAGGTGCCCTGGTGCGTTTATCACAGCTCGCTCTGGTACAGGTGTATAAACTGGAAAACAGCAAAGAAACCAGTTAGGGAGCTACTATGAAGTGCAGGCCAGACATAAGTAGGGACTCAGCTTTCCTGGTTACTCTCTGGAGGAAAGATTTCCACAGAAATATCCATTTGCTCTTTTGATGTTTTTGGAATGCCTTTTTCCAAGGAGGTATCTCTTGTTGTCTCTGAAGATCTGGGCAAAACTTTTGCACCAGCTCACTGACAAATCAGTGTTTCAAGTCAGGCACAGAGAGAGAAAATTACAGCTCTCCACTAGTGTTAGTATCCCAAACTGTGGCAATATCTGGGGTGGGAGGAATGAAAATTGCAATCTCTGTGAAATGTGGGTGGCAATCCTGGAGGCAGGACTTAAGTCTGACATGACATATGGAAACTGCAAAGCAATTGAATTAGAGTCTCTCAACTGCCTTTAAAACAGAGCAGTCCTTTTGGGGGGACCTATGACAGGTTGCCCATTGACATCTCCATCCAGTTCCCATGACCTCCTTGAGGTTTCCAGGGTAATACAGTGAGTACAGGGGAAGGTACAAGTCCCAGAATCTTCAAAGATTGATTATCTCGTTGATGTACACCGTAATCAAGATATAGGCCATGCCCAACTCAAAAAAGTAAGCTTTGACCAAGTTTTATATAATGAATGTAAACACTTATAAACCCCCATGGGCCAGCTCCTCCACTACACCTGTCCTCATTCCATAATAATCAGCAGAGACCCTACCAGGAAGAAAGAATCTGCAAATGACAGCCTTTGACCTTCAAACACACGAATATCCTCTTTGTGACAAGCCCTTGAGAGCCTCTTTCATGGGGAAGTGCCAGGGCACCAAGGCACTAAGGTGAGAACTTCATCACACATGTGGGAAGACAGAGGCGTCAGCCCTGAGAAGACACCCCGGGCAAGAGGGAGCCTCAGGCACTCTGAGGATGTGGTCTCTCAATATTAAGCTGTTTTCTGGGGTACAAAGGCCGAGAAAGGGGGGAATATCCCCTAATAGCTGCTCTCTGCTTCTTACAGTTAATAATGACGCTCACCCTAGTTATGTCAAAATCATCCGCTTTTAAAAGCCACCTTGCTCTGTGTCAGTCTCTATAATTCCACAAAATATTGGCCTGGTCCGTGGAACATTTGGCAGCCATGAAGGCTCCGCAGTTACCCTTTTTATGAATTTTCCCTGCATCACTCACTTGAAGGGTATGTTTCTCTCTGTTGCCACTTGATCAGTGGTTCTCAACCTGTTCCTGCTTTACTACCCCTGAGGGATGTGCCACGCCATTAGCAGGGGCTGACCCCACAGTGATTCTGAAGGTGGGAAGAAACGGGGCTTTGGAAATCGGGCAAATTTAAAGAGAAAGAAAAGCAAATCGACTGAGGGTCCCTCCAGGATGCATATCCTCTTGCCTTGCCCAGATGAATCGCTGTGCAGATGGTTGATAGGACTGTGTTCCTGAACTGGCTCGTTCCATAAAAAGTGGTAACCAGAGATGCTCAGTGGCTTAGGATGCATGGCCAGGGTGACCAGAATGCCGTGTGCACAGTGCACTGCAGTGGACACAGAGCACAGGTTCTCGGCCAGCTTTGTGACCAGGTAGGAGGAGCACTGAGTTCAGAGTGGAATGGTCTTGGCTCAGGTCCCAGCTCTTCTACTTACCAGCTGTGTGATTTCAGGAGCCACTCAGTGTCTTTGATCCTAAATTTCCTCATCTATGCAACAGGATTAAAAATGTCCACCTGAGAGAGCTTCAAAAACATCTCTTAATCAACAGGAAATACATGACGTTACTGTGAAAAGTCACTTATAAAATCTTTCGTTCAGAGTGATGTTCAGTAGAATAAAAAACATGTCTCAAAGCTCAGAATGACAGGGACACAGGTCAAGGCTGTACGTAATGTACAGTACATTTTCAGGCAGTGCAAGCTCAAGTTTTTTAGAAGCTTCTGAAGTTGAATTTTTCCTCCCTTTCTCACATGAATAAAATTGTGCACATAAAATGACTAAAATCGTCTCCCTGAACAAAGGAAGATGAACTCACTGGGGGACCCTCCTGAACATCAGGGGGATGGTTTCTAGGCACTAAAACATCATATATATACATATACATAGGATATACAGAGACACAGATGTAGATACACAAATACATATATATTAGGATGCAAACATCAATTCCGTTATGAAAAGAGAAAGATTATAGGTAAAGGCAATTATATGACATTTATTGCCAAGATCATCACCCTCTTGAATCCTGCAAAATTTCAAATTGGATTAGTTGCAATAAAATGTGGCCATTTGAAGAGTTCAGAGATGAGCAGCTCTTGAAAAGGATCAGTGAGTGTTCACATTTAGATTTCAGTTTGTTTAGAAATCACAAAGTTTGTGCATCTAGATTCTTGTGGGCACCCAATCCCCACATCTCTTGCCCTTGAAGCATCACATGCTCCCTTGACTGCCTCTGTCCAGGACACTGGAGAATGACAGTGATCAGTGACCACTGCGGCCCCTGTGCCTGAACTTTTGGGGCATTCTAGTACTTTGTGGCCCATCAGGTAATGTGAAGTGTCTCCAATTGCTTTAGTGCTGTAGCGATAAATAGTTTATTTATATGGACCTAATAAAATGCAGTGCCTCAAAGAACCGGAAGAGAAGTATGAACAGAAAACAAAGAAAGTTCAGAGACTCTGCATGCCCCAGTGAGTTCATCTTCCTTCTTTCAGGGAGATAATTTTAGTCACTTTATGTGCACAATTTTATTCGTATGAGAAAGGGAGGAAAAATTCAACTTCAGAAGCTTCTAAAAAACTTGACCCTGCATTGCCTGAATGTACTGTACATTATGTACAGCCTTGACCTGCATCCCTGTCATTCTGGCAGCTTTTCTGTTGAATAGGATTTTTTTTCCTCCTTTTTTAATATCTGGGAGCTTTGGCATTTTTAACAGACTGCATCATTTTGGAGTAACGTTCTCTTGAGGTGGCCAACTGAGATGCATAATTATATCCTGTGGAAAATGATGGCGGTATGAGGGGTGGGGGAGGAGGTTATTGAATCACAAAAATATGTTTCCTATTCAGGAAAAAATGACAGTATGCAGGATGTTCAATTTCCTTCTGCTCTGTGCCCATGGAGAGTGTAGCATCTTAAAGTGGGGAAGTCATTGGTATTCACTGGAGCTTGCCTGGTTTCATTTTTATTGTTTCAGAGACTTATTACTCTTTCAGAGTGGTTCCCAGGTCTGCTGCCTTCTCTCAATATATATGAGCTAAGGCAGTCAGAGGAAACACTTTAATTACATTTTAAGTAGAATAAAAGCATAAGTATATTTATGAAAATTCTAACAGAAGGTGCAGTGAGACCATTAACTTAAATCCCCAAAATACATAAAGTGTTTTTTTCATAATAGAAAGTCCATAGTTGGTATGTTAAATTGTACCTACATATTAAAATTCTGCCCTAAACACTAAATATTGCCTAAATGTGCATACTGTATTCAAAATTCCTCATATAAAAAGTGTACTGGGAGCATGGGCCATCATCATCTGCCTCCCAAGCTTGTCCTTAAGTTGCTGCTCCCAGGATGGGAAGTCCTCAGGTGCTAAATGATGATTTTATTCCTGGTTCCCTCAGCCATCCCTTCTGTTCCCCTCACTGGGCCTCTTTTTCAAAATGATGCCTGAGCTTTGGTTGAATTTGATTTTAGTGAACCTGCTTATAACTGTGTAAAGGAAAAACTCTTGAGGTGAGAAGTAGAGGAGGAATTGGAGGTTGTGCTTAAACTTGACCTTAAGGGTTTTTGTCTCAGGCATAGAAAGATACAAGGAGCCGATGAGCACAGCTTCCCCCGAGAGCCCAGAAGCCAGTCGTTGGCATGTGTTCAGAAAATCCAGACTCCTTCAAGGAACAAAATTCTTTCTGTCTCTGCACCAAGAGGATTCAAAACCTGGTTGGCCTTACTTTCAACAAATTTGATAATAACCATTCTTCTCTAGACACGACATAAATTATGTGGTGATTACTTATTTCCCAAGAATATTGGTTCAGGGTAGAATTATTCTCAAAGCATTTAATAATTCAATTTATGTAATTTTAAAGAAACATGTATAACTTTTGACCTCTTACAGATAAAAAAATGATAGCTGAAGAACCTTTTGTTCTTGCCCAAAGAAAAGTGCATGGGAGAAAATCTCATAAAATGTGCATTGACTTTGATTAATTTATTAAAAGACATTTAAAAGCCAAAAAGTGTGTGAAAAGGGACATAATGGAATAATTACACAGCAGAATTACAGATAACCCAAGGTACCGGACTTTCCTCACGTGTATTTTGTTGGTGAGTTTATTGGTGCCTATCTGCCCATATCTTGGTCTGAAAAATAAAAGGGGAGGGGTGGATTTACAGGGTCATCAGGGCAGCCTCAGTCTCTCCAAGGAAGGAAGAATGAAATATGTCTGCCACCTCTGGAGTTGCACGTCCATGCCAGACATGAAACAGTATTCTCTGGCACTGAAGACCTGTGTTTCTGCCCGGGTTACTATGCTCGCTCTGAGAATTCCCACCAGAAAAACAACCAGGTGCACACAAAGTGAAAGACCCATACATCGTGTCATGGCTTCTGTGAATACCCAATGGCTCTGGAGCTATAGAGACACTGTGTATTTTCTAACTAGAAATTTAAACAGTTGATGTTTGTCCTACTTTACTTTAGGCATAAGAGGGAGTCTAAATTCTAAGGTAAATATTTTCTGAAATATTTTGAAAATATATGCTATCAAAAAGCCATAACATTTTAAACTGGATCCATCTTAGAAAAAAATTTTTTTTTCAAATCTTATAACAAAAGGAAATAAAGGCCAAGGCAAACAACCTAGAAAGCCCTTCCCTTCTTTCTCTGGGCTCCCATAAGTATATTACTTATTTTCTAAGCCAAGGATACCTGGTCTTAATAATGCAAATGTATTCATGGGCACATTGGCTATATAATTGGAAGCAAAACTTCCAGAAAATGAAAGACATGGTCACCATATCCATAGGGAGTCAGGAGACTGTGGCATTCATCTGTTGAGGCACTAGCTATCTGATGTTTTTCTCAGAGCACCTCTTGTTTTGTTTTGCTTTTGTCTAACAAAAACATACATTTGCCATTCACTATTCACATAATTCTTGGATAGGAAACGAGGAGGCTCATTGCAAAAACTCCAGCTGCTCCTATGATTGTTTTGTCCATGCAATGAATATATTATCAGAAGAAAAATTCCTATTTTATACAAGTAATCAATCGTTAAAAGTTTACTTGACATCTTTTGTATTCTCCTGTTGTAAACCTTCATTTAAAGACAAGAAGATAAGATCTAGGTATGGAAATCAATTGTTGGCCATGTGTATTCAAGTAGATTTAATACTGTTTTCTCCTCAAAGTCATTGTCAGGATCGGGGTGGTAGAGAAAGAGCAGTGGATTATGAGTCGGAAAGCGTTGCGGTCTGACCCAGGTTGTGTTAGGAGCCGTCCAGGTGTCCATCTCCATCTCGTGTCCCTCACCTGTAAAGTGGTAAGGTCATCCATCTGTGCCCAGCTCTACACTAGTGAGGACCGGTTGAGATGATGGCTCAGTTATCTGCAGGCACTTGTTGAGGCCCACTACAGCTTGTTATGTGCAACGTCATAATTAGTGCTCAGAAATGGATAACCCTTGGGCACCACCCTTGTGAAAACACCCTGGGACCTGTTGTGCCCAGATGGAATGAGAGGGGTTATTATTTCACTTGTTGATTATGTCTGCTTCCTGGTCACCAATTAAATAAAAACAGTAAAATTAAAATAACTGTTTTTAAATGCAAGGGCTATTGAAAGTGCTATGATTACCACAAATGCTAAGGAAACACAGCTGTGATGTGAGCATGGTTCCCCACAGCAGAGCCTCTGTCCAGAGTGGGAAGGGACTCTGTGGCTCAGGTGATCTGGGAGCATTTTCTCTGTGACTTGAAGCTGTGGGTTTACTGGAAGACTGCAAGGTTTCTCTCAAAGTCAATTACCTTCTTCCCTCTTCCTACAAAAAACAAGAACTTTTTAAATGGGTGGAAAAGGCAGAAGGAAGTAAATTTGCTAATTAAATCATGACAAACTCAAAGTAGAATTAAATTGTTGAAAGTCAAATAATAGTTATTACCTAACTGTAAAATGACTGTCATTCATAGAGTAACAAAGACACTATTCAGAAAAAGAGTATCTGACTTTAAAATCCCTGAAGATATTTTTAATGCATATTGTATAGCAGAATAGAAGTTACATGTTTGAATAAATCCCCTGATTATGTAAAGGTCTTGTTCTCAATGGAATTAACTAGTGACTTTTACTGCTAGTGCAATTTTATTGACTTAATTTATTAATAACCTGAAAATGTTTTATTTGTATTTGTCCTACATCAAACATTATTTTACTCTTGAACTAGCAATGCATAGTGTGAATCTATTAATATTCTCTATATAGCATGTCTGATCCTGCTCTGTCCCCATGTTTTTTCAAGTGATAAATATAACATAAAAATTATTATGATAATAAAGTGCCAACTGTGATCACAACTAAGGGACTTTAACTTAAAATGGGTAGTTTAAACCTCTTAACTCTTAGGTTTGTTGTGTTACCTTTTCACTCTTACATGCTGTAAAATGGTGTCTGCTCCTGCTGTTTGGTTTGGAGATGTACTGAGGACACATCTCACGCCCGAGAGCAGGACAGACCTGGGATTGGGCTCTTTTACAGCCAATCTCTGATGAGAGGCAGGCTCTGTGGTAATAGCATCAGTACCCAGCAGGTCACACACAAAAGACATGGACTTTGCAAACTATGCTGGAATGAAAACTGCAAACTGTGGACCAGCAGGTTTTCCAAGTCTTAGAATGCTTCACACACTTACGCTGCAGAAATAAAGCTTGATTTTGAAGTCAAAAACCAAAGCATACTATAACCACACACTGCAGTCATTCATTCATTCAATGATTAATTATTGGATTTCTACCATGAGGCATAGGCGCTAGGTAAACAAAAATGATAAACATGCAGTCCCAGCTCTCAGGGAGTCCACAGCCTGGTGGCAGAGATAGACAGACACAGAAACAACAGAAGGTGCCCAGCACCGTCCACTACATGGTCAGGGTGCTGGGTGACATGCAGGCAGGCAGAGTGGAACACAGAGACCCCTGCATTGGTGAGCAGTTAGTCCTACTGCAGCAGTGCTAAGGAGCAGTTGATCTAATGACAGAGAGCTGGACCCATAAAAAGGAATAAATACATTTTGTCGAACCACAGGCGAATCACAAAATATTGTAAGTGGTGTAAGTGGCCAGGAAGGCTTGAGATTGAGGAGTAAGAAGAGTTGTAATCCTCAAGAGAGAACCTGGAAAGCCACCCTGGGGCTTGTCTGACAATGTCCCTGATGCCACATTCTCTGGCCCTAACACATTCCACAGTGGTGCTTTGGTTCTTCTCTTCTACCTTTGTCTCTTCTTCCTTCTCGTCTCCTCTTATTTCCTGGTGGGTTCCTCCGAGAAGAGTTAGTGTGGCAAAGACAAGAAATCAGTTTGATTGACTCCTGCTTGTGACCATCCTTTTCCTGTAACCCTCTCATGTAGGGGACTACATAAAGGTAAAATGTAACATGGACTAAAGTGGAAATAAAAGTCCCAGGTATTTTTTTTTTTTTTTGCCTGTCCACCGATACAGGACATTTTCATTATAACTTCAACAGAAAAAAAAAATACATCTAATAACCTGAAGATTAAAGACCCCAGGCGTAATAATGCCAAATCCTTAAATAAATGAACACCGAAGTTCCATTAAAAATGAAGAGAAAACCTTCGCAGAGTATATTACAGAATTTTAGCCTTGAAGTCATAAAGTCTTAACTTACCTGCTTGCACAGTTTTAACCAAAAATAACCTTCTTTCAGTTAGCAGTTAGGGGGAAAAAAGATAACTTTATATCTCATATAAGAATATTGAAAATGGTAATACAAGAAACTGAGAGAATGTTAATTTTTCTGTATTGAATATTCAGGTAGGATAGGGATGAGCAAGTGACCATTTTTACTGGACTGTACAGATCAGTTATGGGTTCACTCTTCCTCCTCCATCCCTGTGTTTATAAGATACTAACTAAAGGAAAGCAAAGTTTAGAAAAAGCTAAATGAAATATTTAAGATGTAAAGTAACCAAAACCAGGAAAGGATACAATAAAAAAAGAAAACTACATACCAATATCCCTTACGAATATAGACGCAAAAATCCTCACTAAAATAATAGCAAACCAAATTCAACAGCACATCAAAAAAATAATCCACCATGACCAAGTGGGCTTCATCCCAGGGATGTAAGGATGGTTCAACATACATTAAAAAAAGAGAAAAAAAAGATGCAAAGTAGTTCAATAATCCCTTACCTCATTCCCCTGGACATTTTTTTCTTCTTGACCCTTGTTCTACATTTTTTAAAGAACATCCTCCATCATTATGATCCCTCTGTTTACTGCACAAAATTGTAATTCTTAGTGCCACTTTCTCTTCCTTCTAGAGCTTCTTTGAAGGGCAGTCTGCACCATGGGACTCGGCTAAGAAAGATGAGAACAGAATGAAGAACAGATATGGGAATATCATTGCATGTAAGTGTCAACGGTGTCATTGTGCCATTGTAGAACTTTCTTTTCACATCTGATGAGATTGACCATCAGGCTTGTGAAGTGAGAATTTACAGTGCAATTACTGTCTCCCTCCTGCTGGAAGAGCTGGTGTTACACTTGTGCTAAAGAAAGGAAAAAATATGTGCATACCCACACTTTGCCATTGTGCTCTTGCTGTGGGCCCTTTTTTACTTTTAGATTTCAGGTTTGGGTAACATAGGTAATGTAAAATGCTGGGAAGGAAAATGCATTTTAGATGGAGTAAACATGATAGTCCTAATGTTTCCCTGCTGCTCCATGAGGGTGAATAGAAATCATGCTGCACAGCATGCCTTAGTGCAAGGCGCTCAGAGTGCTCTGCAAACATTAACTCATTAATCCCCTGGACACCGGGTTAGGCAGGTCAGGAACAGCCCCATTTTAAGGACAGGAAACTGAAATTCAGAAGTTAAGTGATGGTCCCCATATCGCAACACTCATTAGCAAAAGAACTAAGATTATAGCTCAGAAATTCCCAGTGCCTGTGAAACTGAATGTTACCAATCCATAACGCCTTGGATGGGTTTTACATCCAGCCCAACCTCATTAATGTTCCATAACAATGCTGCAAGACGCGGGAGATTGATGGAACCCCTTCTCATGTGCTCACCCCACTCATCGCCCGCATTAAACTGCTCTAAGTCATGCATGCTGCATCAGAGTACTGACAAGCCCCCTGCAGTAGCCTAACAGAATTAGTACTGTTTATAAAGATATGTAAATTTAAAACAACAACAACAGAAACTACGTAGATTAGACCTAGAGAATATCTAGCTCATTGTGTCTTATTATGAGAGAACAAACTTAAAGGGTTTAGATATTCCAGGGGAGCAATATGTTAGCTTTACTGATTGTGAAAGTGCCATTACATTTCATTTGCCTGAGTCAACATTTCTTAGTATGACAGTACAGATTCTGTAGCAGGGCTGCCCCACAGAATTCCCTTTGACTACAGACATGTTCTGCACCCGTGCTGTCCCGTACAGTAGCCACCAGCCACACGAGGCTGCTGAGCATGTGGAATGTGGCTGGTATAATGGGGAAACTGATTTTTCAATTTTATTTAGTTCTAATTATTTTGAATTTAAGTAGTACACTAGACTAGTTACTACTGCATTGGACGATGCAGATTACAGTCTGTTTTATAAAAACAAAAGAGAGGGAGCTTACATATAATGTAAAATGTGCCAACTGAGCATGTTCTCTTTTCCCTTTGGCCACCAAGAAAGCCAGACCATCAGTTTTGCAGGGAATAAATGCTAGCGTTGTGTGTTTTGTTGGTTGGTTTGAAAGCATGCTGTATGTATTTCCTTAGTGCTTGAGTGGTCCTTTGTAGATAGGAGATGCCGCCCTGAGGTCAAGGGTTGATTGCCCCTTGGTGAATGCCGTCAGCACTTGTGGGATCTTTTCTTGGTACTGGCCACTGAGGCTGCAAAAGTCATGGAGATGAAATGTTGTCACTGCCCCCAGGACAGAGCAGCCCAGACAGCTATCAGGTGGCTGTGGCTGCAGTCCAGCGTGATGACACAGGGCTGTGTTGGAGCTGTGTGTACAGTGCTCTAGAGGCTCAGAGAAGGAAAACATGATTTCTTGATCTATATCTATATCTATATCTATTTCTTGATCCTTCCAAGTTCCTTAATGTTTGCTGGGAGCCCACTAAAGCCTTGCCGTATTAGAAGAATCCAGATTTCTCTTAATGGCTTACAGGATCTTTTCCAGGAGTTCCTTCAGCTCTACAACAAACTCATGGACCCAGCCTTAGGTGTGCTCCGAGATCCAGCTGGCCTCTGTCCAGTATACCTCTGAGTCTGCTTCTTCCTGATGCATAGTTTAATGTCTGCTCTTGGTAGACACTTGAGAAATCTTTTTGAATAATTAGTGAAAAAAATAATAAACTTCAGCATTTGCTGAGCACTTACGTATGGTGTGCTAGACACCACTCTAAGCACTTTTCATGTATTAATTCTTGCCCTATAACAACACCGCAAAACAGGTAATATTACTGTATCTATTTGACAGGTGAGGAAATTGAGGCATAAAGAGGGTAAAAGGGTTACACAGTTAATAAGATGTAGAGGCAGGATTCCAACCCAGGAGCATTTTTTATAATCACTTTATCATGGTCTTCACCAGCCAGCGTCAGGGACGAGAGGCAGGAAGGTGACGTTAGCCCCTTCCTCTCCATCCTTCATCTCCCCAGGGCTCCCCAAATAACATACAACTTGAGTAAAACCTGTGCACTCAGTGGTAGCGTCAAGGTAAGTCCTCTCCCCTCAGCTGGTGCCCAGGGCCCCTGTAGAGAAATTATGGAGCAGCCACTGTTAGGGTAGGGCCTTCCACAGAAGTTCTGTTCTAATGGCTTCATGGCTGTTGCCTAAGAAGGACAGTGGGGACAGGGTCTGATTTATGTTTAATTGTTAACCTGTTATCACTGATTGTCACCTTGCTGAGGATGGGCACAGAGAGGAGCAGGAAGGGCCTGCCTGTCCTGCCTGGTCCAGGAAGGTAGATGGCTGGCGGGAGGGCACTAGGCGGCACAGTTGGTTATAGGCTAGGAAAATGATAAAAACTTAACCATCTTTTTGTGAAGACATATAAAAACTACAAATTCTATACAAATAGAAAATATTTTGATATTGCCAAGTACCGTCCTCATTTTCAAGGTGATGCATAGAGAGATGAAGTGGCTTTCCTGTGATCACATAAGTAGTTAGTTGTCCCTTCGTGATATGAAAAAAATGATTCTCCAATTATTTAGAAAAGTTTGTTTTTAAGGACCCCGGTGGAGGTATAGCCCCAGCAGGCAAACATGGGGATGGCCCCGTGAAGTTACAGGCTCCCCGCGGCACCCCAAGTGGATTCTCACCTTTCAAGTTCTTACCCAGCTTCCTGCCTACCTTGCCTCTACTCGACCTTTCTGGGCACTTAGTGTGCAGCTGTTTGTCACAGGAACATTGAGTCCCACTCCTCTACCTGATTTCTCATCACAGCTGGGCAGAGAGTATGTGCATAAATAGACCCAATAATCCATCCCTTCATTCAGCAGATATTTATTGATCAATTACTGTTTGCCAGACTGTGCAAGGCACTGCTACGAAAAGATGATTAAATATGCATGGATACTGCCCTCCTAGCAATTGCAGTCTAGGGCAGGGTTTGGCAAACTTTTTCTGTAAAGGGCCCAGTAATAAATATTTTAGCCTTTACAGGCCAGCCAGTCTCAGATCAGCTTCTCAGCTCTGCTGTTTCTATGCAAAAGCAGCTAAGGACAATATAGAAACGAACGGGCCTGTGTTCCAGTAAAACTTTTTTTCCAAAGCCAGGCAATGGGCTGGAATTGGTACAGACTGGAGTTGGCTGATTCCAGGTTTAGTGGAAAACAGCTCCCATGGGGGCACCTTTTCATCTCCAGTCCCCAGGGCACATTTCTACCACCACCGAGATCATCTTCAACTCTCAGGACCCTGTACTTAGGGCCGGTTTTTTGTCACCCCACATGCAGGTACTGACGTGGTCTGTGCATCTGGGACAATGTTGTTAGAAGCAAAGCAGGTTCACGTCTGCCTCCTCTCCTCACAAATTTACAATCTGTGGGCCAGACCTGGCTAAAGCACGCATGCAATAATAGATCTCAGGTCCACAAACCAGTGGAAAATGTATTGTGCAGACACTGTTGGGGACATGTAGCAGACGGATGAGTGGGTGAGGGATGGGTTGATCAGGAAAGGCATTTTGGACAAAAGAGGACATAGGTCTGGAAGTTAGGAGAAATTGTTCCACCGCGCACTAGCCCCAGTGTCTTTGGGTAAGCCGTGAACCTTCTCAGTACCATAATTTCCTGAGCACATCACCTATTATGGAAATAAATGGCACAAAAAAAAATTGTTGTTACCTGGAAAAAAAAATCACGTCTTCCTTTCTTCATTACTCCTATGTTACTCTTCTTGAGTTTAGCAGACTCAGTACTTCATTTAAAATGAAAAAAATCAGCATTTTTGAGGTCTTGGGTTCCCAACGACGAGCTGGTAGATGATTACAGGAGCCACATGGCTCCCTCGTGGTCAGGAGCTCTGTACATGGCGACCTGGCTCTGAGCTGGGTGTGTGTCAGGCTGTCCCTGCAGCCCTGACCTCTGGGGCTGTGGTTTCTAGCCCTCACCTGCCCTCTATCCCAGCCCCTCCTGTCGCTCTTTCAGTGTTTCTTTATTGTGGTTTTGTGTAGCTTTCTAGAGACAACATCATAAAGAGACTTCTCTATCCAGTCACCTTCCTCCTCCCCTCTGTGCCATCCTGAAGCCTTTTCCTGTGCATCCGTGCCATCCTTTCCTCTAGTTTGCTGTTGTTTTCTGTGCCCACTTGTACATAATTGTTGTCTCTTCACAGGCGTGGAGAACAGCATTACCATCCTCCCCTAGAAGATGATGAACTTGTAGAAATGTCTGTTTCTTACCAGGCAGTCTGCTTCCCAGAGCCTGGGCATTGGAAAACACCAGCAACTAGGATAAGGAACTGGGGGCTTGGTCTGCATATCTCAGAGATCCTCATTAGTGTGTTAGAAAGAACATAAGACGTGGCATAATGATCACATTCATTGTTTTGCGACAGTGTTTGCATATAAAAATAGTTTTAATAGTGCTTAAAAAACATTTATTGGCTTTTACTCTTAAGTAAGTTAAATTTTCCCTTATTTACACTATAAATTTGCTGAGCTAGCCCCTTCCAAATATAAACTAACACCCTATCGACCATTACCACCCCCACACAGGCGAAAATAGCCCTCCTAATACTCTCAACAGTTGCTAATTATAATAAGCTCCCAGAGTCAGGCACACAGCAAATCTCCCAGCTAATGAGGCAGCGTTGAAGATAGAGACCAGCATCCACAGGGGCTCCCTAGGCTCCCTTTCCCTCTTTTCTGTTGTCCATTCAACAAATACATATCGATCTGCCCTGTGCCAGGCACTGTGCCAAACCGAATTCTTTCAGCAGGTATTTATTGAGTGTCTGTCATACGCCAGGCACTATTCTAGGTGTCAGCGATAGAGCAAGGGAACAAAACAGAGTGCTTGGCTGGCATAATGCGTAACCTTCTCGTGGGGGAGACAGAAACAATCCCTAGATGCATGGTATAGCGTCTGCATTGGAAAGAGATGCATGCAGCAGAGAAAATGAAGCAGTCAAGGGAGGCGGGTGGGGCAGGCATTGCCGTGTTTAGACTGTGGTCCAGGAAGGCCTCCCTGCGGGGATAAGACAGATAAGATGGGAGCCAGGACTGGGAGCAGATGAGGAAGGGCCTTTCTAGGCAGAGGGCCAAGGGACGCAGGACAGCAAGGAAGCCAGTGCTGCTGGAGCTACGGGAGAGGTAGGAGGCACAGAGACCCTAGGGGGACACAGAACTCTCGCCCCCATGAAGCCCACAGTCCTGGGGAAGGAACAAGGGGATGAATAAATGAGTACACACAGAAATAAATTTCAAGTTCAGGGCACAAAAAGAGGTATGTGGTACTGTGAGAACTTGGCTGATTCCAGAGGTATGAGAAGTCCTCCCAGAGGACGGAGTGGAAGATGACCGAATAGAGGGGTAGAACACAGAGGGTGCTGCAGATGGGGGGTCATGTAAACAGACCTGTCACCTCACTAAGGATGCCCTCGAGTCTGGGGGTCTGAAGGAAGGCTGGGTGGCTGGAGCTGGGGTTGGGGCTGAGGGGTTAGGCTAGAGAGGGAGGGAGGTGGAAGCCAGACCTGCAGAGCCTTCTACAGCAGATGAAGGAGTTTAGTCTCTATTACAAGAACAAGGAAACCTCATTAAAGGAGGGTTTTTTGGATGATGTTAATCAAATTTGCATTGGAGAACTTTGATCTGACTGCAGAGTAGAAAATGGACGGGAAGGGGATGCTAGTGAAGAGAGTCTCAGTAGCCCAGGTGAGAAGTGAACATTATGTGGGCTAAAAAGATGAATTCAGGAGAAGGGATTGACCAAACTGAAAGATGGTTATGATGTGGGATAAGGAAGACAGAGGAGCCAGAGATGACTGCTGTATTTCTAACATGCAGGAGGATGGGTAGGCAGACAGACTGATGGATGTCAGACAGTTGGACAGAGATGCCAGGATGGGCCATTTACTCAGATGGGCAAGACTTGGGGGGAACTCGGATGTGGAGAGTCCGGCGTCAGGGGTGGGCATGAGGTTGGCAGGAACATGGAAAACTTATGAGTGTAATTTGGGGATATTTTGAAACATTCAAATGAGATGCCAAGTGGGCAGTTCTATAGACTGCTCTGGAATCCAAAAGAGAGGGGTCCGGGCCTGACTATAAATTAGTGGGGCACAGGGTATATCCATGGTGGTTAAAGACCCTGGCATAAGGAGACAGTCTACGGAGGGCACCTGGAGGGCGTAGGGACCCAACTGGAGGGCTTTAATCATGGGCAGTACTGAGACAGAACTGCCCAGCTGATACAAAGGAGCACTGTGTCATGGAGAAAAGGGGTGTCAGGAGTGTGCTGTTGGTAGATCTACTACAGTGAAGTCTCTGATGTAGTGGTGAGGAGGTGACAGCAAGTGTAGATGGTAGCCATGAAGGGGAAAGGAGGGGCAGCTGCAGGGGTGCTGCCTGTGCTCTCCTACTCCACTTTCTAACAGCGAGGTGACTACCAAGGGACTGGAACTTAGGACCTGCCCCAGCTCACCAGCTCCTTTTAACAAATACCCAACCTGATGGCCCATGTTGAAGGCTTCAGTTTTCTGGGATTTTGTTTTGCAGCAATGTGCTTCTCTCTGCTGATTGAGTAACTCCAACAGTGTCATCGTGTATTTATTTTTGAGGAATCTACAAATGTCATGACCCGGCTTAGCTGTAAAAGCCAGGGCAGTGGGCAGGGGAGGACAAGAGTTGGAGTGGGTAAGTGTGGACCGGCAGGGAGAGATTTTGGCCTCATATTCAGGTGGACAAGAGGAAGGGAGAAGCAGGTCGACACAATATGTTTAGAAAGGCATAGGGTGAAAATCTAGAAAAATCAGGCAAAAATGCTAGTCAGGATTATTTTGCCAGGATTCTGAAGTGTAACCAGGAGGAGTCTCTGACACGGGTAAAAAGAGCCAGAAACAAGGCACAACACACAAAAACCAACAGGAGGAGCAGAGTTCATGCAGAGCCACTGTCATCACACTTAGGGGCTGCTCATTTGCTTCTTGCTCAGAAGCTGCAAGGCACAGCTGGAGACCCCAGGTGGAAACCAGCAGGGACACAGGACCAGAGGAGGGTCTCGCAGAGTTCGATGCTAGGCTCTTCCCAGGTTGTGGTTAAGGTCATGTGGCTCTCCTGCAGCTTGTACAAGTGCAGCAGCAGCCCTTGGCGAGAGTGTAACCACAGGAGGAGCAAAGCCATTATTTGCAGAGATCAATTGTAATCAAAATTAATTTTGAGCCTTCTCTCAGAGGCCAAATGTTACTTAGATCATTGTGTCCCAATTTACCTTAAATATGTCATCAATATTTAGCAGAGAAAAAGAATTATTGAGGGGCAGAAGATTATCAATGACACACTCCATTTCAGCCACTATGGGAATATCTGTTCTCACACACGTTAAAATTGCAAGGCTATTACCAATATCCGTTATGTTTAATGTAGAAGTGTTAAAATATTTGAAGGTACTTAGAGGTATTTTTAAACATAATGTTACTTGATGGAAAGGGCATAAGTATCATCTTTTAGGGACTTAGGGTAGACCTGCCTTAAATCCCACATCAGCCCACCTCCAACGCACGCATACATACGAGGGGAAAGCCTCAGCAGGCTGTCATTTTTTTTTTTTTTTTTTTTTTTTTTTTTAGACAGAGTCTCACTCTGTTGCCCGGGCTGTAGAATGCCGTGGCGTCAGCTTAGCTCACAGCAACCTCAAACTCCTGGGCTCAAGCAATCCTTCTGCCTCAGCCTCCCAAGTAGCTGGGACTACAGCATGCGCCACCATGCCCGGCTCATTTTTTCTCTATATATCTTTAGTTGGCCAATTAATTTCTTTCTTTCTATTTATAGTAGAGACGGGGTCTCACTCTTGCTCAGGCTGGTTTCGAACTCCTGACCTTGAGCGATCCGCCCGCCTCAGCCTCCCAGAGTGCTA
>CAUYRT010029423.1:0-61500 GCA_963574885.1 Lepilemur ruficaudatus
CCCCCAATTGAACGGGACCTCTACCTGTCCCTGGAGGACTTATTCTTTGGCTGCACCAAAAAAATTAAGATCTCACGAAGGGTGAGTACTTGGCTTGCTCCTACTGGGAGCCATCATCTACCCCAGCAACGCCGCCAGTCACTTCCTCCCTTACCCTAACTGGAGGGCTCAGGGATGATCCCTCATGGAATTTGAAATCTTAGATTCAGAGACCTAAGATCTTAGAATTCTAGAATCTGAAATTTGGAAGGGACAATTGAGGGTATTAGCCTGGTTCTCTCCTAGTGTAGGAGCCCCGCCACTACAGCCTTCCTAAGTGGAACGAGATCATCCCCTTTTTCTTTCTCCATTAAGCCTCATCCCTGTGGGAAGTGGCAGGGCTCTGAATGGGAGGAGTCCCCTGTGAATTCTGCCCTCGGTGTTACCCCACCATACTCCCAGGATTTCCTCAGAGTGTACACCTCATGAGTTAGAGGGAGCAGTGTGGGCATGGAGGGTGACTGGTTGAGGAAGACCCTCAGTGTCACAGAGTTCATTCCTTGGCTTGGCCTTGTCCCGTGGCCCAGCCCTGTACCTGGTACAAGAGCAAGGCTCCTGCACCTTTGCCCAGCAGAGGAGATGTTGACGTGGCCATGGTTTCCACAGGGGCACCCATGTGCATGTGCAATTGGGGAATGGATGGATGACATAATGGGGGAAGGGTGGGGTGAGGCTCAGAAATGTTGACCTCCATGGTCTTTCTCCCTTTGGGATTAAGAGACCTGTCGGAGGCTCAGGGCCCAGCCTCTGGGATTTGGAGAGGGACTAGGTACATTTTCACTGTATATCTGTTTGTGGCCAGGACTTGAGTTGTGGGTTTGATTGATTCATGGTGACTGCTTGGCATCCCAGGCCTCAGCCCGAGCCCCACAGCATGCCCTGCCATCCTGGAAGCATAAGTTCTTGGTTCCTATGGCAACAGGATGGGAAGGGAGTGGCTCAGGGCAGGTCCTTCCCACTGCTAGAGGATTGAGCCCAGGTACAAATCCCACAGCTTATCATTCATGTGTGCAAACGCCAAGTAGGTGCTCATGGAAATCCGAGCAAACCTTAATTGTGCTCCTGGGAATCCTGAGCAAACCTCTCCCACACCTGCCACCTCGTTGCAGGTGCTGAACGAGGACGGGTACTCCTCCACCATCAAGGACAAGATTCTGACCATCGACGTGAAGCCTGGTTGGAGGCAGGGCACACGTATCACCTTTGAGAAGGAAGGGGACCAGGTGAGAGGGAGAGAAGCTGACTAAGGTTGTCACCTGGGCTTAGGTGGTGGCAAGACCGAGAGGAAAGGAGCTAATACTTTTTCCTGCCCTGTGAGCCCTGGGCTGGTAGCAAGACCAGTCTGCAGAGTGGGTGAGATGATCCCTAGTGTTCCTCCCAAGGAGCCTCACAGGACCTCTGCGACTGGGCAGCCCAGAGGCTATCCCCGTTTTCCAGATGGTGACCCAAGGCTGGGAGAAAGATGGGACTTGCCCAGGGCAAGGGCACGAGAGCTGAGAGGAGAACCCAGCCGTAACTCAGTGCTCTTCTTGCTCTTCTTCACTGCTTCTCTGAATAAAGCTCAAGTATAGGAGCTACTCAGAAGGCATTTATTAATAATAATTTTAATTATTAAGTATTATTAAATAAGTATTATTTAAATAAAAACATAAAATTATTGACCAAGGCATGCTGAGTCTTTTAGTCCTGAGGAGTGATGGAGTATTCAGAGCCAAGAGAGATTAATTCTTCTGCCTGTACTTCTTGCCCCTTTCTCACCTATAAAACATCAGCTTCCCAAAACACCCTCAAGTCTCAGCTCCAGTGTTCCCCCACCCCCGGCAGCCTTCCCTGCCCTCCCCACATGGGTCAGCACCTCCTCTGAGCCCCCAGCCTCTGGGCTTCCCTGTATCGCAGTCTCGGACATGCTGAGGCTCCACTGCGTGTCTCTTTCCCCACTGGACTGGGAGCTCCTTGGGGTAGGGGCTAGTCTGATTCTTCTGCATGCCCAGAAGAGTCCTCAGCACTGTTTTGGTGATTAATGAAGTCGGTAAGGGGTGTCACTCCTTACCAGCAGGACAGAGACTTGCAGGCAATTGTCTGACGCCCAGCTCAGTGTCCTGCCTGCCATCTGAAGAAGCCTCACCTCCTCCAGCTGAGGGCATCTATTTGGGACATGCTCAGTAGAGGAGAAGTGACTCTGGGGGCATTCATCTGGGTAGTCTCCTCAGAGCAGGGGCCATGGGGGCCACACTGAATAGGCCCTTCCCGAAAACCTGGTCTAATCTCCCCGTTGTGCAGATGAAGACATGGAGACAAGTAGAGGCAGGAAGTTGGCCAAGGTCACACAGTCAATGAGTCCTTGTCACCCCTTGGCCTCCCCTGCCCAGGGCCCCAACGTCATCCCAGCTGACATCATCTTCATTGTAAAGGAGAAGCTACACACTCGCTTCCGCAGGGAGAACGACAACCTCTTCTTTGTGAACCCCATCCCTTTGGGCAAGGTGAGTGGGCAAAGCGCAGGAGCAGGGGTGGGGGCCAGAGTGCGCCCCACCTGCACCGGCCTAGACTTTGCCTCCCCTCCCCCAACCACCCGCCGTCAGTCACTAAATCTCATCGATTCCACCTCCCACATCTCCCTTCACTTTGTCAAATCCCACCACCTGGATCTATGCTGCAGGCCCTCCTGCCTCCCTGTCATCTCCTGCAGGCTCTTTCTCCTCAGGGATCTTTGCACACTTATCTGACTCTGCCACACTCCTCGACATCTTTGCGTGGCATTCGAGGCCATCTGACCACTGCTGGCCTCATCCCCTGCAGTCCAGCCCTGTGCCACTTAGCAGCTCTGCCCGTGTGGTGCATTCTCATGCCTCCGTTCCTTGTTTCTGCCAGGCCCCCTGCCTGGAGTGCTGCCTTCCCACCTCACCCTATAAGCTCTCATCAACTGCTACCGCCACTGCTGCCTCTTCCTGCCCCACTCCAGAATGGGTTAGAGGCCCCTCCTTGGCTTCCACCCTTTTATTTCCACCTCTATCATAACACTTAAGTCAATATCAGTCTTACTTGCCAGACTGTGAGCTGCTCAGCTCAGGGTGTGGCACCGAATGGGCTCATTGCCTTCTAAATAGGGATGGCCATGGTAACCCTTCTCGTTCCCACCTTTGGCCCTAACTGTCCCCAGGCTCTCACCTGCTGCACCGTGGAGGTGAAGACCCTAGATGACCGTCTGCTCAACATCCCCATCAATGACATCATACAGTGAGTCCATCTTCCTTGGGCCCCAGAAGCCAAGAATAAGGCTGGTCTGGGAAATAGTGGGGAGTGTCAGACAGGTCTGTCCAGTACAGTTGTTCGGGCTGCACCTAGTACAAGGGGCCCCTGCTGAGGGGGTGAGAGAGGACTGAAACCAGCCCACAGTCTGGCCTAGCTGCAGGCTGCATTCACCTGGCAAAAGGAATGCCTTTTCTAATTTTCACAAGCTGCTGCAGGGGCTGGGTTGGGTTATCCCGGTTGCCTCCACCCTCCAAACCTCCTATTAGAGCTGAGTTGCTTCATCCCCAAAGTCCTTTTCCAAGAAAGGCCCTCTTCTCCACCCCAGGGTCTGCTCACCCTCCTTCCTCTCCCTGTTTCCCATATCTAAAACAATCCTCCATCAGAGACTCAGTGTAAACAGGTTTTTGAGGGAGCAAGCTGTTTGGAACAAGCCAGTCTCTGCTCCCTCCCACCCAGTTCTGGCTGG
Source organism: Lepilemur ruficaudatus (assembly GCA_963574885.1). NCBI lineage: Eukaryota > Metazoa > Chordata > Mammalia > Primates > Lepilemuridae > Lepilemur > Lepilemur ruficaudatus. The sequence continues at coordinate 3,758 of CAUYRT010029423.1, forward strand.
TAAGAGCCATTCCAGGTGGAGGCTGTAGTTCCCTTGCTGGGGTTATGTGAGCAGGGGTGGCAGGGACCAGCTGAGGTACTGCTCTGAGGTGCCTTCTAAGCTCCCTTCTTTCATCTTCCTGTCTCAGTCCCAAGTACTTCAAGAAGGTGCCAGGTGAGGGGATGCCATTGCCTGAGGACCCCACCAAGAAGGGAGACCTCTTCATCTTCTTTGACATCCAGTTTCCCACCCGCCTCACACCCCAGAAGAAGCAGATGCTGCGCCAGGCATTGCTGACATGACTGCAGTGGGCTGGGGCTAGAGCAGGGGTCGGAGGGGGTTAGCTAGATCTTACCCACCTCCTTAGCCTCGGTGTGCAGGGGAACCAGCATGCTGCACCGATGTGACATTGAGGGTGGGATGGCATGGGGCTTAAACTGACATAATAAAGATCTATTTCCTAAGCTCCAGCTACACCCAAGAGCATGTGTTTTATACCGGCCCTTCTTGTGGGGCTGAGGGAAAAGCATGGCCTAAGGAGCCGAGTGCCTGGGTCCCTAGCCTGGCTTCGTGGGCATAGGCAGGCCCGTGAGTGTTCATCCACCTTGGAAAATTGGGGCAGGGCTGTGTGGGCTCTGAAGTTTCCCTGCTTTGCTCTGACTTTTCATGACAGAAGGGACAGTCTCTGAAGTGTGATATGGTCACATTATAGAGACAGGAAAATGAAAGCACAAAAAGAAAACATTTGTTGCAGGTCACTCAGGCCCAGGAGCAAAGCTGTCATCTTAACCTTGAAGGCCACTTTCCACACTCGGCCTGCTTAGAGAGGCAGCATAAAGAACACAAGCTCTGTAAAGAGCTCTGATTTCTACCTCTCTGGCCTCAATGCCCTTGTCTGAGATAGGTTCTGGGCTGTCTCTAAGCAGGGTGGTCTAGGAGGCAGGAAATGTAGGTTCTGGCCCCACTGGCCTCAGCCCTGTTACTGACTGTGGACCAGGAACTGCCCTTGTCTTGTAAGTAGAGCAGAGCTCATAATCCCCACCCCCTCACAACTGTGTTTTGAGGATTGAGATCATTGATGTGAAAGTGCTTGGTGAACTTACTGCTTAGATTTCAGGGTGACAGCACTGCTGCTAATGTGGCCTGGAAGAGTTCCAGCCTCCAGGTCCAACTGGGCCTGTGTAGACCACGCCTGCCTCCTCAAAGTCAACAGCAGTGCATATGCTTCTCCTGTGCCAGGGGAAAGGCTCCCGCCTTTTTTTTTTTTTTTTTTTTTTTTGAGACAGAGTCTCACTCTGTTGCCCAGGCTAGAGTGCCATGGCATCAGCCTAGCTCACAGCAGCCTCAAACTCCTGGGCTCCAGCGATCCTCCCGCCTCAGCCTCCCGAGGGAGCTGGGACTACCGGCACATGTGACCATGCCTGGCTAATTTTTCCTATATATTTTTAGTTGGCCAATTAATGTCTATTTTTAGTAGAGACAGGGTCTCACTCTTGCTCAGGCTGGTTTTGAACTCCTGACCTTGAGCGATCTTCCTGCCTCAGCCTCCAGAGTGCTAGGGTTATAGGCGTGAGCCACTGCACCTGGCCCAAGACTCCCTTCTTGGGTCCGTCCAGGCTTATGGAGAGTTGGTGGTTACTCCGTGGAGTAGCTTCAGAGGTGCCAGGAAAAACCCAATATTATGCAGGCTGCTTAGAATTCTACCATCCAAAAGCACATCAGCTTAAGGCTTTTTTTTTGGAGACAAGTTCTCACTGTTGCCCAGGCTAGCATGCAGTGGTGTCATCATAGCTCACTACAACCTCAAATGATCCTCCTGCCTCAGCCTCCCTAGGAGCTGGCATGTGCCACCATGCCTGGCTGTTGTTTTCCATTTTTTGTAGAGATGGGGGTCTCACTCTTGCTCAGAGCTGGTCTCAAACTCCTGGCCTCAAGTAATCATCCTATTGCAGCCTCCCAAATTGCTAGGATTACAGGCGTGAGGCATCGCATCCTAGGTGCTTCTTAAATGGAGGTCAGTAGCACTTGACAGCCATGTTTAAATCATCATGGAGAATGCAGCAATAGAAACACCTTGAGATGAAGACTGCATCTAGGGTTCTAGGAAGCATTTCAGCAAAGTAGTTAAAATTATGTGGGCTCTGGAGTCAGACACACCTGTTCAGATCCCAGGTGTGCTACTAACCAGCTGTGGGGCCTTGGCCAAATCACTTCACCTGTCTGAGCCTCAGTGTTTTTAAAGATTACAACCCCTATTTTACAGGCCTTTTGTAGAAACCAGATAAGAAGTAAAGCAGACTCTGCCCTGAGACCGGCCCCAGGTGGAGAGGGGCAGTGGTAGCTGCCCTGTTCTGAGCAAGCCCTGAGCAGGTGAGGGAGTGTGGGGCTTATGCTGACAAACTTTCGAACTGTCTCCTCCCAGGGCAGCAGGAAAGCCCGCTCTTTGTGCAGAGGCTCTGAAGGAAGCCTGGTCTCAGGCTCTATGGAATCCCTTTATGAGATTTCTATGACTCAATGACCTCTAGAGCCACCTTGTGAATCAGATGAGCAGGGCTCATCAGAGGCCTACTTTATAGAGGAGTGACCTACCCATAACCAGAATTATGAGGCCTACTAGTTTGTTTACCAGTGGTTCTTACCACCTTTCCCAGCTCACTGTCCCAAGGCCATGCCCACCACCATGACAGTCTGTTGGCCTTGTGTCCATCCCAGTGCCTGGGATACAAAGCTGATAGATTGCTCACCTCCATCAGCCTATTTAGCTCTGCTGACAGACATGCCGGGGCACCAAAGTGCCCCTTTGGCCTGCCTCATGGATTACTGTGAGCATAAAGGTCCATGTGGCAGTGACCAGATCTTCCATTTATGCCGACTCCCTGCAACCTGGCTTGCTGCCTCATGGCACTCAACCCTGTCCGACCTGGGGACTGTGAGGTCTCAACTCAATTTGTGAGCTAGGAAGCTGGGGAATCCTGATCCCTTGTTCCTTCTCCAGGAACCAGTCTAACATCCTGGCCCCCTCTTCTGAACACTGAAGGGTATGGCCTCAGGCTCTGACCAACGGGCTAATGAGGGGAAAGAGCAGTAGTGTCAGCTGCTTTTGGCTAGGGGAAGAGGAGGTCATGTTCTCTGAGCGTGGCTCACTGCTGCCAAACAGGCTTCCCCAAGGACCCTCAGCATTGGTCCCTGGGGGAAGAGTCCAGAGGGGAGGGAAGAGTCTGAGTCCTAGTCCAGCTGCTGACTTTCTGGGTGTTCTTGCCTACATGACCTGCCTCAGGCCTCAGCTTCTTCAGGCACCTACAAAATGAGGCTGCAAGACTTAAAGGCCTAACCCTACATTAGATGCTTCAGGATTCTGGGACCTCACAGTCCTCTATCCCTTGAAACAGTAGTAGCCCTGCCCACCTGCCTTCCTGCCTCTGAGAGCAGGTGGTGAGTACTGGGATAGAGAGGCTGAGACCCCTATGCAGCCAAAGCCCTGCTTATCACCTCCTTCTCAGGATCCCTGACCCAGGGAGAGAGTGAGACTCCGAAAAGGAAGTATCCCCAGGCAGACGCTGTTCTGTTTGCCCTGCAGCCTGAGCCCCACCTCTGCTGAGTCAGGACCTGCCCCACCCAGTTCAGTAGCACTTCCTCTTCTGGGTATGACTGTGGAGGGGCGAGCAGCCTGACTTGCTCTCACTAGGCTGGGACTTCGGAGAGGTGGATTTCCATTTGTATAATGGAATCAAGTAAGTCCACAGCATCTAAGATTTCCAAGTTCCTCTAAATCTGAGATCCTCAGGAGATGCAGGGCAAACAGGAGCACTCTGACTGCACAGATAAACAGCCTGGGCCATCTGCAGGGCTGGAAAGGCAGGCTAGGTGAGAATAAAGTCATTGCTGTCTCTCCAGCTGCTCCTGCACTTGCCACCTTAGCCCAGGGCCTGGGTTGGAGAGAAACAGTCTAGAACAGATGACCCTCATGGCCCCCAGACTGGATGCTGGAGGTGGAAGGTGGGTCAAAGTCAGGTGGTTTCTCCCCTGCCCACTAGGTGCCATAAGAGCCCATTGGACCAAGACCTCTGGTAACAACTACAAGAGAGGGAGGAGACACCAAGGTTGAGTTTGCTTTATGGGGCACATGCAGGCTGGGCTGGAGGGCAGGACAAAGATTCGGGCTGAATTTGTTAGGGGACTGAAGTTTTGGGATCCTTCCATGCTATCAAATGGGGCCAGGTCCACCAGCACCAAGACAATGGGGAGATGAGGTAGGGAGGGGGTGAGAATGTGATAAGAGGAAAAGGAGTGAAGGGAAGAGGTGGGGAAAGAAGGAAGGGAAGGATGGAAGGAGAAAAAGGGAAGCAGGGCCTGGCTGGAGCTGGAGCCAAAGCCAGAGGTGATCAGGTCAGCAGCAGGAGAGGCTCAAAAGTGAGCCTCCTGGGAAGTGCAGGCAGCTGTGAGGGCCCGTTTCAGCTGCTCATAGGTGACAAACATCACCACGTTCCAGGAACCCAAGCGGAGAAAGGAGGGCATGAACCTAGGGGAGAGAAAACACAGGTCACAGGGGGTACTTACTTCTACCTCCCGCCACTCACTTCCAGGTGGTTCTCTCCCACCTTTGTGATAGGTATGGGTATAGCCAGGAGGCCTGGACTTGGGTGGGGTGGATCAGAGGCTCACCCTTTGTAGAAGGCTCGGGGCCCCTCCTTCTGAAGCATGGTAAGGGCACAGTGCCCAGCACTGCTGTACTGGCCCACGGCAGAGTTCATGTATCTCGTCTTGACCACGTCGACAGGGGAAGCGATGACAGTGGTGCAGAAGCCCGCCCCAAAGGCGGAAGTGAAGTGGCAAGGGAGGTCATCTGCCAAGGAGGAGCAGGCAAGGCAGTCAAACCTCCTCACCCACCATTCCAGAAGAGAAGAGAATTACTTAAGTAGCTAGAGGTTCTTGTTCTCTGTCTCTTGTTTAAAGAGACAGACTCCAGCTGGGACCTCTTCTGAGGACCTAAGAGTTATTTTGCCAATCTAGCACCACCTCAGTTCCTCGATATGCAAAGTGGGAGCTCCATCCTATTTGGCTTCAAAATGGCAAGAAAGAGATACAATCTCATTCTCCATGCAAAAGCAAATAGGATGAAAGGCTATGGTCTTCAGGTGTCAACCAGACTCCCACATCCACTCCTGGATTGGGGGTTAAAGTGAGACTTAGCATCATCTAACCTAACTCACCTGTCATGAGGTTGGCCTTCAGGAGAGTGTCCTTGATGAGGTCATAGGTCACCAGCTCAGCACAATTGACAATGGCGTTACGAGCAATGTTGGGAGAGGTCCCTATAGGAGGAAGGAGAGCCTGTGTGAGACCAGGGAATGGGGGAGGAAAAGGGGAAGGGAAAACAACTGGTACCCACCTTTCCAGAGTCCCCCGAACCCTTCCTCTCGGGCGATGGTCTTGTAGGCATTGACAGTGCTTTGGTATCTCTGACCACCTCCAGCCCGGGCCTGGGCTTGGAACCGGACCTTTACCACATCCGTGGGCTGGGCCACAGCCACAGCCAGGGCACCTGTGGTGCTGCCTGCTAGGAGGCGGCTCCAAATGCTGGCATCTGTGAGCAAACCATGGGGGTAAGTGGCCAGCTGGCTTTTACCTCATCTCTCCTTTCCCAAACCACCGCGTCATTATCATCTCCTGCCTTTAATAGGGTCCAGGCTAGCTCTTGTTCTAAGAACTCATAATGATTGCTTCTCGGCCTTTTGGCTAAGATCAAGTGTAGTAAGAACTCATAATGAAAAAAACATCACTGTGAATGTCTACTTGCTAGGGACCTAGCAAAGTAAAACCAAAATGAGATTTAATGCTTTCTTTCATAAAACATTTTCATTTAATCTCCTTAACAGTCCTCAGAAATCAGAATCATTTTCATTTGACAAATGTGAAAACTAAGGCTTAAAGAGAAGTGGCTTTCTGATGTACTGGGACTCTTAAGACTTGGGTTCTCATCCCAGATCTATTTTTTCCTGCCACTTGAGTTAGGGAAAGTCAGCCTTTTGTTTGGGACTCTCAGTTTCCTCATGTGTAAAATGCAGGGTTGGCATGGTATGCTAGAGAGGTGAAATGGAAGAATGCTGGCCTCAGAGGCAAGAGTCCTGGGTGTGTTTTCTGGTTCCCATTGTGTGCCCTTGGCCAAGCTGCCCCGCACCCTGCCATCCTTCAAGCTTCAATCTCTACATCTGTAACACTGGGAGGATACCACCTATTCCCAAGGTTGTGGTGGGGAACATCATGAGATGATGCCCTGCTCAGAGTCTGGCATAGCCTAGGTGCTCAGGAATCATGTGGAGGATCAGGGCCCTTCCAATTCTCTGTTCCTCTGCTCCTCCCAAGGATCATGGGGCCTAAAGGGGCTATTTAGCTAAATGAAGTAAGATCAGTCATCACCAAGGGAAATAAAAAAAAAAAACAAGACACCGATGGTGCAGCCCATTACTCACGCTCAGAACCCTTGGTGTAGAACTGCTTGACGGAGTCATAGAGGCCGATGCGGACAGAGGCAAAGCTCATCTGGCGCTGCAGGCCAGCAACCAGCCCATTATAGAGGCTGCGGGGCCCCTCAGTGCGCACCATGGTCAGGATGGTGCCTACCACACCACGGTACTGGGCGCTGGCCGCAGAGCGCACTGGCCCCTGACTTTCTCCTTGGATCTGTAAGGCCAAAGACAGGGCGATTATAGGGATAAGCAGGTTGCCCTCCCTACCTACCATCCCAATGTTCCTAAGTTTACCGTCCCAAACACCTCACTGGCCCTTGAGGAGTCTGTGTAGACTAGATGCCATCAGGCCCCCCAAGCTTCATCCCCTCACCTGCAGCCGGACTTTGGCGGTATCCAGGGGAAAGGTGATGAGATCTGCAATGCAGGCAGCTGTGCCAGCCCCTAGGAACTTCACAGTGGCAGTAGGGGGTACATCTGTGGCCTTGAACCCAACCATGATGCTGATTTCCTGCTACCTCCCAGGAGATGGAGGAAAGTTGGAGAAATGGGCACCCTCAATCAGCAACAAGACGAGATAGAGGAACTCTGCCGGAGTCTAACAAGGGTAGAGAGGAGCCCCATCAGCAATAGTGTCTCCAGGCCCTCTCTGCTCACTGCCCCACCCACACCTTCCTTGATATCTATGTCCCCAAGCAGGACTCAAAGTGGCCCTATGAGGGAAAACAGGAGTGAGCTCCAGAAGTACTCAAGTAGGGGCTAGAGAAGCAGTTCCTGTTGGAGGAGTCCATATTTTGTGAAGGGCTTCTTCCCTTTCACTGCAGGGAGACTCTGGATCAGGGCGATCCTGGTGCTGCCTCACAAATAGCTACTAGACAAGCTGGGTGCAGATTTCCCTGATGATGCCCACATTCCTGCTTCTTCAGCCCTAGAAGTGGAGAAAGGTTTCAGGCACACCAAGACCTGACAGGCACAGACCCACAGCCTCATGTTCTGCATTACTAAGCAGAAGCAGCTCTCATGGGTCTGGGTGCAGGTCAGAGCTGTGAAGGAAACCAAATCTCCATTTTGTTCTCAGAGTTAGAGAACAACACCATCCTCCACTGCTCCAGGAGGAAGTGAGCCCAGCACCCCAGTTGGGGAGGGTGACCTGCTTCTTACCCTGAGCTTACTTCTCAGACTTCATAGAAACTGCTGCTCTGAGCCTAGCATGATTGGCTGTCCCTGTTGCTGAGGCTCAGGAGGGCAGAGCTGGCGGGTGGAGGCAGGATGTGGTAGGAATCAATTATGAATACACAGACCCATGGAAACAAACAGTTCACCCAGCTTCTTCCTCCTGGGCTGCTCACCCCAGGTGGCTGGGGCAAACAGGGAAATCAAGAAGATACTCACCATAGCAACTACATTGGGACCTCCCATAGGGCAAGACCTGGAGGCTGGCCCATCTGAGGCTTCGTGAAGATGTGTTCAAATGGCAGAACAGGTTGATAAAGGTGCTTCCAGATTCCCCAGCTTGGCTGATCTGACACCCCTTCCCTCAGAAGGTGGTCCACACTTTTCTCCACCCGACTGCCCAGGGCACTCTTGTTAGCTCACTTAATCCTCAGCCCTGTTAGGTGGCTGCCCTTATTTCCCTGTTAGATGAGGGAACTTAGTAAGAGCCATGTCTATAGGATCTAAAATTTATGGTATTTCCTTTACACTGCTACCCAACTCCTCAGTTCTTTCCTGCTGTTTTCTCAGCCCCAGGCACAGGCAGAGCCTTTCACAAAGGAAAGTTCTCTCATGCCAATTAAACAGCAAACTCTCCCACACCAAGTAAACAGTACTGAGAAAGTTCAGGCAAATGATTTCCCTTCTGTGGGCATCAGAGATATGATGGCATGAGTTTATCATGTGTCTGAACTTGAGCTGGGTTGCAGGGTGTTGTGAAAGCCAAAGAATAAGACCCAGCTGCTGCCCAGCTTGAAGACAAGTGCACAGGGGCTCAGTTGCCACTTTGAATGTTGCCTTGATTTTGCAAAAAGTCAGGTCCTTCAGAGGGGTGGGTATGGGGGCTAAGGTCACACATGGTAAGTAAAATACAGAGCTAGAAAAGGTTAATCATATTTTATAGTCCCCAAATAACCAGTTTCAGAGCCCCAAAAGTACACCTGATTACTAATCTCAGTCTCAGGGACAGTCAAAAGCTGGAGTCAACAATATGAAGCTAGAACCACAGGTTCCTGTCCTTCTCTGCTGCAGACTCTCAAGTTGGGAATCCCAATCACTGTTCCACCTGGGCCTCAGCTTCCCACTTTATAAAATGGGGACCAGCATCCTTGGCTTGTCAGGGTCAGCTTAAAGGCCAGGGATGCATAAAAGTGCTTTGTGAGCCAGGCACGGTGGCTCACACCTATAATCCTAGCACTCTAAGAAGCTGAGGCGGGCGGATCGTGTGAGCCCAGAGTTCGAGACCAGCCTGAGCAAGAGCAAGAGCAAGACCCCATCTCTACTAAAAATAGAAAGAAATTAACTGGCCAACCAAAAATATATAGAAAAAATTAGCCGGGCATGGTGGCGCATGCCTGTAGTCCCAGCTACTCGGGAAGCTGAGGCGGGAGGATCGCTTGAGCCCAGGAATTTGAGGTTGCTGTGAGCTAGGCTGATGCCATGGCACTCTAGCCTGGGCAACAGAGAGAGACTCTGTCTAAAAAAAAAAAAAAAAAAAAAAAAGAGACAGTGCTTTGTGAACTGTAAAGACCCACTTCACTGGGGTGGTGGTGGTGATTTTTCTTAATGTCCTGCTGACTCCTGCCCTTAGACCACAGGGCTAGGAGGCAGTAAGACACCTCTCCCTTAGACTGGACTCTTACCCGGCTTTGTAGGGTCTCACGCTGAGGCTTGCAAGATCAAGCTTCTCTAAAGACGTCCCATTCTTCAAAGCTGCCAGTGGCTATCATGGCCAGATCCCCTTGGTTTTCCATAGAAAATGGCTGGCAGACGAAACACCTAATGGTCATACTACGTATCCTGTGGGGAAAGGGCAAAGGAGGAGAGTTTAGAAAGGGAAATCCACCTTAAAGGACCAACTCCAGCAAGCAAAGAGGCACGTGCCCAAGACACACAAACCCAATCAGTGCTGGCCTTGGTGGGAGGTGGGGAACAGGGCTCATCTCACCCAGGAGTCCTCCCTCCCCCGTCTGCTTAGTGTCACAAATTGGGTCTCTTTCAGGAATCTGCTTTTGCAACACTCAGTACTCTAGACAGGCATCCCCCATCGCAGTCATCAGACTTCGGTGAGTGGGAGAGTTGTGAGGGGGTCATGAGGGGACAAAGATTTGGGAGTCGGCTAGGGCCCAGACCGAGCTCCTGGGAGTTTGTTGGGACACGGAGCGAGCCCTGCAAAGGCCACAAAGAGCAGCTCAAAGTCACCTCCCGGCAAAACGGCCCCGGGAGAGGCGGTGGGGGCACACGGCCTGGCGCCGGCTACCAGGGAAAGGTCATTACGGTTATGACTGAGGCGCCGGAGGTCCCCACCCGCGGCGGGACTGGGCATCGCGGCGAGGGGAGGGAGTCGGGGCTCGAGTTACACCTCACTGAACGCGAGAGGGAAAGAACAAAAGGGAGTTAGAAAAAGAGTGAGAGAAGGGAGACAAAGAAAAAGAACCAACGACAGAGAGGGAAAGTACAAAGTAGTCTGGAAGAGAAGGGAAATTAAAGAGCGGGAAGCGCGCAGCTCCGCGCGACTGGGGGGCGCGGGGCCGGACTCACCGGACCGCAGGGAGAACACGAGAGTGCGCGCGGCTCTGAGTGGCGGCTGGCGGAGGGCGCGTGGAGGAAGCGCGGACGGTGCTCGATTGGAAGGCGCGGCCCGCGGGGCTTGCAGGGCGGTCGGCGCGGGCGGTGGCGCGACTGAGGTCCCGGGGGCGGGGCCTGCGGGGCGGGACCTGCCGGCCCCCAAGTGGGGTGACTGGACCCTCGAGCCACCGCCTTTCCTCAGGCACCGCCCAGCCGAGGGCTCTCTCTGTGCCTTTCTCCACACCGCATTTGCCCCTTGGTTCCCCCAGATGGTCACCCCCTCGCTCTTCCCGCCTCTGCTTCACAGACTCTCCCGCTCCGCCAGCCCCACTGTGAGAATGGCAAGACTGATGCCAGAAAGAAACAGTTTTGTCCAGAGTCACACACACCTCTGCCTCCCAGCCAGAGCGCTAACAGCGTCCCAGAGGCCAGGCCGGGTATAAGCGCACACCCTCCTTTATGGGCACAGCCCGCGACCCCCGCACTGGGCAAGCCACACGCCAGCCTGGAGAGAGCGCCGGAGCCCGCGTGCCGGGGCGGGGCCTCCCCACCAGCCTCGCTCTCGATTGGCTAAAGCTGCCGCGTTACCAGGGAAGGAACCAATCCGGACTGCAGCGGCAGGTGGCCCGCCAACCAGCAACGGGCCTCTGGGCTCATCTGGGCTTCCCGCCGCCCACCGGCCTCGCCCTTAGGGACCGGACTTCTTCCTGGACGGGGCGCGGGCACCAAGCGTGGTCTTCTGCCCCTCAACACGGACTAGCACACTGGCTGGGCCCCGCAAGTGAGCAGGCAGAGCTGGGCCCAGGCCAGCCGTGTACACAGCCCCGGGATGAGAAAGGAGATGGGGGAGGGGACTTGTCTTGCACTTAAGTGGCTGATGGTCAGGGACAAACACATGCATTTGGGGAGTCGAAGAAAGAAGGCCGGTGTTAGCTTCCATTTTACAGTTGAGGAAACCAGAGTCCCAAAGAGTGTAACCGGCTCCATAAGCAAGAAAGCATTTTTTATAGTGTTTTTTTTTTTTTTTTTTTTGTAGTTCTCTTATGTTTCAAGTTCCCAGGCCAGCAACATTTGCTGACCAGAATTTTGTAACTTTCTGGTGCACTGATGCATTCCCTTTTGAGTTTCCCAGAAATGGCTGAGCCTCCTTACAGTCAGGAGATAGCCACAAAGCCTTACACCACCCGCTTGTCTGGAAAAGACTGATAAGTGATTCTCTACCACAAATTGTGCCCAAGGACCCACTGAGCAGGAGTACAAGTCTGAAAGAATGACCAATATTAACCCCTAGCTCATTATAACACTAAAATCTCTGCCCTAGGACTTATGTGCCATTTTAAAATCATGGGACCTGTGAATTAAAATAAAATGTTAAGGCTCACCCCCTCCCCCACACTGGCTGACTGAATGGACCCCCTCTGGCCAAAGGAATATCCTAAAACTAAATTGCCTGCCAGGCAGAGGGAGGTCAGACAGGCCTCATCATGCCCCCCTCCCCTTCTTGGGGACATCCTTTGTAACCCATTAACAGGCCTAAGGGTATGCAAGATAAACCTGCAGGTCCTCAATTTACACATCAAATATATGTCAGGTGACTTATCTCTGATAAAAAGCTCCTTACGTTAAAACCTTCCAAACCTTTAGACAAAGCTTCATGTCTTTAACCAATTACAAGCCAAAGAATCTTTAAACCCACCTATAACCTGTAAGTACCCCCCCACCTTCGAGATGGCCCACCTTTTTGGACCAAACCAATGTATGCCTCCCACATATTGATTTATGACTTCACCTGTGACCCCTGTCTTCCTGAAAAGTATAAAACCAAACTGTAACCGAGCCACACTGAGTTCACTTGCTCAAGGCTTCTTGAATGTGGCTCCAGGTCATGGTCCTCAAATTTGGCTCAGAGTAAATCTCTTTAAAATTATTTTACAGAGTTTGGCTTTTTTTTTCCGTTGACAGACCTACGTACTAGCATGATTTCTCACTGCTCTTGTGTGCCCTGCACTCCACCACAAACATATAGTGATGCTTGGTCCCCTCCTGTAATATTCATTTCACCTCCAGAAAACCCCCTGACCCTGTTAATAGGAGAAGCAGATTTGAGGCAGTCCATATCTTTCCCTCCCAGTACATGAGTTCACTGTAATAAATCCTTCCTTGACAACCCTTGTCTCAGTAATCAGCTTTCTGTGCAGCCAGCAACAGTAACCCCCCCTTATGGGTTCGTTAACAAGAAGTTAAATAACCTGCATAATGTCACACAGTGGTAAGCCCTAACTTAAATCAGGTCCTGGCACCTAGGTGTGTTTTTACAGGTAAAAGGAATTCTCAGGGAACAGCTGAGGGGTCCATACCTGGAGTGAGACCGGATAAGAAAGGAAAGAAAAACACAGTCCTGGCAGAAGTAAAGTGGAAGCTAAGAAGTCAAAGCAGATTATTAATATTTCTGGCATGTGGAGTCTCCCATCCATCTGATAAGGGAAACCCCCATCTGTTACTTGGTGCATCAGGCACCAGAGGACCCCCACCCACACACACACTCAGGGAAGAGCTACATCAGCATAATACTGACCTGTTTCCTGGCCCATCAACTAGTCTACTGCCTGGCATCAGCATAACACTAAATCTATTGCCTGGTGCATCAACATAATATTAACCTATTGCATGACACAGCAACTAACCTACACCTGGTACCCCACCCCTCGGACCACACCAACTTAATAAAAGTGGGAAAAATCGGGTAGACCGTGCTCAGAATTTGGTGGTGAGGCCCCTCTGGGCCCGCTGGCGAGAATTAACTTTGATTCCCCAACTCTCCTTCTGCCGTGTGCTGCTCAGTTTGTCCTCAGGACTACCTGCTGAAACACTTGCTGTAACACATCCACTAGCTGGTCTAGCTTTTGCATAGGAGCTTCTGTCTCTGGCTGTGATGAACTGATTACCAGGATGCTTGACAAATCTGTGGTGAGATTGCTGAACTTGTGAGTGATCTTTGAGGAAATGAAGAACGAGGTGGATCCAAAGGCCTGCAAATGAAAGTATCACCTTGACTATTAAAACAGGGAAGAATCTCAAAGGAAGAAAACTCATTCTGTAATAAAGACATCTACACTGAAATGTTTATAGCAGCACAATTCACAATTGCAAAGATGAGGAAACAACCCAAGTGCCCAGCAATACATGAGTGGATTAATAAAATGTGGTATACAGATACCATGGAGTACTACTCAGCCACAGCAAACAATGGTGAATTAATAATACCTCTTGTATTATCCTGGAGGGAGCTTGAGCTCATTCTTCGAAGTGAAGTATCACAAAAATGGAAAAACAAGGACCACATGTACTCACCATAAAATTGATACTAATTGATTAATACTTATGTGCACACATGGAAGTAACATTGATTGGGTGCAGGCAGCTGGGAGAGGGGTGGAGGGGTTGGAATGTAAGAGTTTTTGAAGGCTTTCTTTTCTGCAAAGGTTGTGTGTAGCAGTTTTCCTACAAAATTTCTCATTTAATTCAGAACTAAACAGTGGAATTGCAAACACAACTCAAGAGGAACCCAGTGTGTTTCTGTTGTGGCAACATCAGTGTCCTGTTTTGTTGTTGAATCTGTCGTTGCTTCCTCAGTGACCATTTCAAATGACTGTACTCTCATCTGTTCTAGGCAGGAAGTCAAATCAGGTTTTCCTTTCTCATCAGAAGCATCACTGAACTTTCTGCTTGAAAGTTGACTAGAAGGTACAACATGGTGACATATCCACAGAAATTCCTGCAATATGCTTTGTGTATCCCAGACTCAATTTGCTAATACTGGCGTGTTAGCTGCATCTTGACTATTTGTATCAGTATCAGTAGCTTACAGAGCTTCTTGTTAGGGATTCCTACTTCCTTGCCATCCTGTGGTAGGAATATCTTTTGTGAATCTAAAGTACTTTTTTTTCACTACAGTACATTTAAATCTGTTTACAGATGGAACATTGTACCATGATGAATGAAGTTGATCCAGATTTATTACTTGTCTCTTCTATGGGCAAAGTCAGCAATACATGGAAGCATCATTCTTAACCAGGGTAAGTCTATCTTAAGGACATTTGCAAGTGCTGCAACATTAGTATGCTCATCTATTGAAAGAAATACCTTACAGGGTTTCAAGTAATCACCTAATCACCTTGCACTCAATTCATTGTAAAACTTTCAAGAAAATAAAATTGTTCAGAGATTGATATATCAAAATAAATAAATTCTTTGCTATATAGACTATGTTCCACATTGTAATCTTTTTTTTGTTTTTTTTGAGACAGAGTTTCACTCTGTCGCCTGGGCTAGAGTGCCATGGTGTCAGTCTAGCTTACAGCAACCTCAAACTCCTGGTCTCAAGCGATTCTCCTGCCTTAGCCTCTCAAGTTGGTGGGATTATAGGTGCACACCACCATGCTGGGCTAATTTTTTCTAGTTTTAGCAGAGACGGAGGTCTCACTCTTGCTCAGGCTGGTCTTGAACTCCTGAGCTCAAGCAATCTTTCTGTTTTGGCCTCCTAGAGTGCTAGGATTACAGGTGTGAGCCACCACACCCAGCCGCCACATTCTAATCTAATGATCCAGAGAGTTAAGGATCTAAATCAATGATCTTATCAATAGCATATTTTTCAGGAAAAGTGCATATTTTTAGAACTTCTGACCTTGAGCAATCCACCCGCCTCGGCCTCCCAGAATGCTAGAATTACAGGTGCGAGCCACCGCGCCCGGCCAAAAGTGCATATTTTTATGTCATTTTTGTGATCTAACCAGCGTACACCACCCATGATGCCTCTATGGCAACTTCCACTGGCTATATTGGTAGAAAATGACCAATATGTGACCATTCCTCACATGTCAAAGAGAACTTTTGACAATAGACACTGATTCTTTTTTTTTTTTTTTTTTTTTGAGACAAGAGTCTCACTCTGTTGCCCGGGCTAGAGTGCCATGGCGTCAGCCTAGCTCACAGCACCCTCAAACTCCTGGGCTCAAGCAATTCTACTGCCTCAGCCTCCCAAGTAGCTGGGACTACAGGTATATGCCACCATGCCTGGCTAATTTTTTCTATATATTTTTAGTTGGCCAATTAATTTCTTGCTATTTTTAGTAGAGACGGGGTCTCTCTCTTGCTCAGGCTGGTTTCAAACTCCTGACCTTGAGGGATCCTCCCACCTTGGCCTCCCAGAGTGCTAGGATTACAGGTATGAGCAACTGCACCTGGCCAATAGACACTGATTCTTAAGATCAATGTACTGGTGTCTTTTTATGACAAGAAACATTAGACAGCTGGCCCCAGTAAAACTGGGCATTAAATCATAACTCTTCTCATTGTTTAAAATGTCCCCCATAATCCCAGCATAATATGATAATGGTGTTATCCTCAGGCTCTTTGCCTTAATATCCAGTAAATGGTAAAGGGACAGCATGAGATGATCGCAACTGTAATAATTCCTCAAAGTATTTTCATTTATCTTTTTTAACATGTTTATTTCTGTATCATAACTGATTGTGGATATGTACAGGACAACATGCTTAGCATATTTTCTCTGTGAACATCCACGACCCTGTCCCACATTGGCTGGAAGCTTGCTTCATGGGTGCTTGTGCTGGATGTGGAACACATGTCTGTGGTTCACAGGCCCTCAGACAGTTGTGGGAGCTGTGGCAGGACCGGCACCTTACACTTTAGAGTGCTTGGGCTGCCCCGTGGTAAGGATTCCCGACAGCTCAGTATGACAGAGAATAGAGAAATGTGTCAGCGATGCATCAGAGTTTCCAAGTTTCTTTATTAAATTATATTTTAAGAAAAACCAGGCTTTCAAAATCATCTTTCTTATAAATAACTCTCTAGTCCCACTAACCTTCCCCTTTTTTTTTTTTTTTTGAGACAGAGTCTACTTTGTTGCCCGGGCTAGAGTGCTGTGGCATCAGCCTAGCTCACAGCAACTTCACACTCCTGGGCTCAAGCAATCCTTCTGCCTCAGCCTCCCAAGTAGCTGGGACTACAGGCATGTGCCGCCATGCCCTGCTAATTTTATATATGTATATACGTATATATATATGACAGGGTCTCGCTCTTGCTCAGGCTGGTTTCGAACTCCTGACCTTGAGCGATCTGCCCACCTCGGCCTCCCAGAGTGGTAGGATAGTCCCACTAACCTTCCCTTATATGTAACTATTCCTCAAATTTCACGCAAAAGATTGGAGAATGCCTTCATTTTGGATCTCCCCATTTCAAATTTTTTGTCTTTATGACTCTTTTATTGCTAGGTTTCTGATATTCTTACCAGAGTGATCCCTCCTCCTTATACCCATTATTCTAGCCCCTTCTGTTTTCTCCAGGACCTTACTTTGGCCATTTGTTCCCCTATTCTTCAATCTTTCCTTTCTTGTACTGTGTGTGTGTAAATTGAAAGGAGCCTTTAGCTGGGCATGGTGGTATGCGCCTGTAGTCCCAGCTACTCAGGAGGCAAGAGGATCACTTGAGCCCAGAAGTTTGAGGTTGCTGTGAACTATGATGATATCGCTACACTCTAGCAGGGGCAACAGAGCAAGACCATGTCTGAAAAAAAAAAAAAGAAAGAAAGAAAGAGAGAAAGAGAGAGAGAAAGAAAGAAAAAGAAAGAAAGAAAGAGAAAGAAAGAAAGGAAAAGAAAGAAAGAAACCCTCCTCAGGACTTTCCTGCCCCCTCTGCAATGGCTATTTTTTCTCCTTCCTCTCTCTGCCAAACTTTCTAAACAATTGGCTGTCCTCTGATTTCTCAGTCTCTGGCACAATTCTTACATATTTGATGAATGAATAAATGAATGAACTGACATTTGTGTCCTCATTCACTTCACTCCAGCCACACAGGCCTTCTTTCTGGGCCTTGAACATGCCAAGCTCATTCCTCCTTTTTTTTTTTTTTTTTTTTTTTGAGACAGAGTCTTGCTCTGTTGCCTGGGCTAGAGTGCCGTGGCGTCAGCCTAGCTCACAGCAACCTCAAACACCTGGGCTCAAGCTATCCTCCTGCCTCAGCTTTCCATGAAGCTGGGACTACAGGCATATGTTACCATGCCTGGCTAATTTTTTTTTCTATTTATTTTTAGTTGTCCAACTAATTTCGTTCTATTTTTAGTAGAGACGGGGTCTCGCTCTTGCTCAGGCTGGTCTCGAACTCCTGATCTTGAGCAATCCTCCCGCTTTGGCCTCCCAGAGTGCTGGGATTACAGGTGTGAGCCACCATGCCTGGCCATCATTCCTACTTTAGTCCATTATGGACTGCTTGTTCCTTTGCCTGGAACACTCTTCCTCAGATCTTTCCCTGGCCAGCAGTTCTCATCATCCCTACACACACACACACACACACACACACACACACACACACACATTCTTGGAGAGCACTATTAGTCTTTTCTTCAAGTTAAGTGCATTTTTAAAGTAAATTTTTATTGAAATATAACACATATAAAACAGTGCACAAATTGTAAGTGTACAGCATGATAAACTTATATAAAGCAAGAACCATTGTATAATGATTACACACATCAAGAAACATCATTAACACCCCAGAAACGATTGTTTGTGTCCACTTTCGGTCATTATTCATTCAAAGAATAACCACCATCCTGATTTTAACACCAAATATTTGTTTTGTAAGGAACCAAAACTGTTTACAGGACTCAATTGCGAAATAGACTTCCGCATTCCTGTAAAGCTTGCTTGCTTGTTAACCGCCCACTTGTGCTTTTGTGATAACGGCTTGCTTGCAGAAACCGCGGGGTAACATGGGATGAAATAAAGTGCTGAAGTAAAGTGCTAAAGGAAAGTGCAGAGGGAGGTAGCTACAGAACCAATCAGGGACATCAGGGGATAAGCGGAAGAAGGAAGCCCTAGGACCAATCAGAGAAAGAATAATGTGCAATGTGAGTAGCCAATCACGCCTGGTCTTAAGTACATGACCAGAGAAGGCAGACCAATCGCTGTGCTAAAAAAATGCATGATCAACGCGTGAACAGCCTGTTGCCACCTGAACTGACCCTATAAAACTGCCCTTCCCGCGCTGCCCTGGGGTCCTTTGTCCAGAGAAGAGGCCACTGCTTGTTGGGGCTCTGAGACATGGACCCTAACTCGAGTTAGTTGGTAATGAACTCCTCTTGCCAATTGCAGCCTTGGTGACTCTGTCTTTCTGTTTGGTGGTACTGCGTCTCCCTATCTAACACCATGTTGTTTAGTAGCAGGATTATTGGGTGAGAACACTACAAGGTACAACAATAAGATTATACTTTTTGATCACTCATTAGGCCAGATTCCCCAAACTTGTTCTGAAGAACTAGCTGGTTAAGGCTCTCATAGGCATTTCTTGAAGGAAGGATTTTTGTTTGGGAAATTCTAGGTTAAAGAGCTAAGTGGTTCTGAATGGAATGCAGGTCTTTTTAACGCTTTTAACATGCTGGTGAGCTCTGGGACTCTCAAAGGAGGGGGTGACAGTACTTAACATCCCCTGCATTTATTTATTTGACCATGAAGTCCTCTTTTCTCAGCACACCTCTTGTGACAAGAGTCCGTAGAGCACATCTGGCGGGGGGGAGGCTAAGTCAAGGGCCACATGCCTAGAATGTGATAGAGAGTTTACTTGATGCGATATTCGAGAGAAAGAATAGATTACAATAGTTCCGTATCTTATGAGTTTAAGAATTCATGATAACTTGTGAAATTTACTTATTAAAAAGATCTTTGGTAGAAAAGAGATATTCTTATATGCTACTAGTAGGATTAAATATTGGTACAGCCTTTCTGGAAATTGTTTTCACAGTGCTTGTGAAAAACGTAAAAAATGTTAATAGTAAATAGCAATTTCTTTTCCAAGAATTTAACCTAAGTCAATAATTATCAATTTTGATAATATTTATTCTAATATTGTTTATAGGGTTGATATTCAAAATATTTAATGACTGATATGGCAAGGGAACCGACTAATCAGAACAGATGCCTCCTACAGGGTGCTGGTGTGGTTGGACTCATGCACAGCAATGAAGTTTTAGCCCTGATTCCTTATAGCAAAGATGAAAATTGAAAAAAAATTCCCATGATGGGGAATAGTTATATAAATTATAAATTGTGATACATCTGTATAATGGAGTAGTTCCATTAAAAATAATATTATTGAAGACTATTCAATAGTGTAAATATTCTTGCAATGTTAAGTGTGAAAACCAGGTTAAAACTCTATATAGATAATGATTCTATTTTGAAAAATATATATATATACACATGGGGAAAGGATTGTGAAGATACACACCCAAATATTAACACGGGTTATCTTTGAGTGGTAGGATTCCAAGTAATTTTGTTTTCTTGATTTTATTAGTCCATATTCTCCAGATGAGGGGTCAGCAAACTATGGATTGCAAGCCGAATCTGGACTACCATCTGTTTTTATAAATAAAGTTTTATTAGAACACAGCCAGGCCTTTTCATTTATGTACTGTCTATGGCTACTTTTACACAACACCAGCAGAATTGAGTAGGTGTGACAGAGACCATATGGCCCACAAAACCTAAAATATTTGCTGTCTGGCTCTGTATAGAAAAAATTTTCTGACTTCTGGTTTAGATTATATACAATGAACACCTTATTTATATAACAGAAAAGCTTAGCACTAAAACAGCAAACAATAAGCTATGGGGTTTAAATGTCAAAAATCCCTTTTTAAAGATGAAAATAACCCTCAAACATTTAGCAATATTTATTTCCAATATTCATACCTCTCTGAAAAGTTTCAAAGGGAGAATGTAACAGAAATCTAACAACCTACTAGAGGCCATTTGAGATGGAAATCACAACACAGAATGTGTAGATAAAAGTGTTGAGATTTTCAGACAGGAATGGGTTTTAACTGGGACACCAATGAGATGTCTCTCCCTCCCCTGCTCACCCATTCTTTCCTTCTCTCTTTTCCCAATGACTTCCAAGAAAATCACAATAGCACATCTGCTATAGAGTGAATGTGTTCCCCCAAAATTTATATATTGAGCTCCTAACCCTCAATGTGATGATATTTGGAGTGGAGGTCTTTGGGGGATGAATGAGATTAGTGTCCTTATAAAAGAGGCCCCAGAGAGTTTCTTCCCTCCTTCTGCCATGTGAAGACACAGCAAAAAGCCAGCCAGCCATTTATGAACAAGGCAGTGAGCCCTCACCAGACGCCAAATCTGCTGGTGCCTTGATCTTGGACTTCCCAGCCTCCAGAACTGTGAAAAATAAATGTGTGTTGTTTAAGCCACCCAGTCTATGGTATTTTGTTATAGCAACCTGAACTGACCAAGACAGAATGTTCAGAATATTGAATTGTGGATCTTCTCTCCTGCTTCTTAAATTCAAGCTGCTTGCCATCTGACCATCCCTCTGTTTTTTTCCACTCTCACCCTTCAGGAGATCAGAGGATTCTTCTCTGGAGAATAGGAATGTCCTCCAAGGAAGATTAATAGATATTTATATATAGGGGCTCCTCAGAGCAAAATGTGGCATCTGATTAATCATCATAACACACAGGACTTCCTATTTGCTTTTTGAAGCCTCTCTATTAAATATAAACAAGCAGCCAAGGATCCTCAGATATTTGAGAAGTTTTCAACATGAATAAACAAAGGCAACTCCCCCTCACCAAAAAAAATGAAGGCATGTAAATAGAGACAATACAGGAACTAGAATAAATTTTTAAAAATCTATAGTATTTTCAGGGTGATAAGGGAATATATTATATCTATGAAAAAAGAATGTAAAAATCAACAAATGTGTAACAAGAAAATGTTCTTGGAAAGTGCAAATATGATAGCAAAAAGTAAAAAAAAAATAGGAGAGTTGGAAAATAAAGTTGAGAAATCTTTCAAAAGCTCCAGTAAAAAAAAGAATGAAAAAGTGTCTATTAGGAGAAAAAGAGTTTTTTAAAAATAGAGGCCAAATCTATATGTCCTTTATCTTACTATCAGGAAGCTGAGCAAGAATGAACACAGAAAATAGATACAAAGAAATTATCCAAGAAAAATACAAAAAACTACCCAGAAATTTTCAAATTAAATGACTAACTGGCTTTTCAGTGCAATATATGAAAAAAAAGATATTTGTTACAAGGCTCATAATGATAAGATTTCAGGATGGGAAGGATAAAGAGAAGATCTTAAAAGCTTTCAGAGAGAAAAAATGTTGAACTGGAAGAATGGGGGTAAGAATTACATGAGACATCACAACTGCAATAGTGGAAATTAGAAGACAATAAAGAACTCTGAGAAAACCCTGAAAAAAGATTTTCCTAATCTTAGAATTGTATAACCAGCAAAATTTTTATTCAAGTTAAAAAAAACAACACCAACAAAGTGAAAACTTAAAAGATAAAATTAACAAGCAGCTACTGAAAGATTTATTTTAGCGAAATGAGGATTGTATTAGTTAGCTTGGGCTTCCATAACAAAATATCATAGACTGGATGGCTTCAACGACAGAAATTTATTTTCTTACAAGTCTGGAGCATGGAAGTCCCAAATCAGAGTCTGGCAGGTATGATTTCTGGTGAGGGCTCTCTCTCTGGCTTGCAGATGGCCACCTTCTTGCTATGTCCTCATAAGGTGGAGGGAGTGTGTTTTAGTGTCTCTTCCTTTTCTTCTAAGGACACCAGCACTATGGGACTAGGGCCCCACCCTGATGACCTAATTTAATCTTTCTCATCTCATCACAAGCTTTATCTCCAAATACAGTCTTCTTGGGGGTTAGGGATTCAACATACCAATTTGGGGGAGATCAAAACATTTAATCTATAACAAAAGCATGAACCAAAAAAGAGAAAGAGAAGAAATCCAGGAAACCAGAGAAAGAGGCAAAGGAAGCCTCAGGAACACAGCTTTGTAGCAGGGCTGGAGGGCACCCAGCCTGGCCTAGGCCCTAAGAATGGAGGCTCCAGGAGGAAGGTATCCAAGAAAATCTGTGTTTGACAATGAAAACGTGTACTGAGAGGCTGTTACTGCTAGGGGGAGGCACAGTGTGGGAAAGAAGAAATATTTGGCATTGGGTATAGAAGATGAAGTAAATGAAAACTGTGACGATGATTTATATCAGCCTCCCCCCCCAAAAAAAATGTACAAGAAAGGATACTAAATCATAGCACATGACTTGGTTCTTCATGGAAAAATAATTTCGTAATTTGAAATAATGTGAATATTGACTTAATAAAAGATCATAGCATGCCTCAGATCATACCAGTCCCCTGCCCCAAATCTCTCTACAGATTGTAATTGCCCTCAAAACAGAATCCAGACTCCTCCCATGACTCCCAACACCGTTGGTGATGTGGGCGATTCTGTCTTCCTCATTCTGCCATCTCTGGCCACACAAGGCTCCACCAGCTATTCACAAAACACCCCCGAGCTCTTTCGACTCTAGGTGCTGTGCCCTCCCTCTGGAATGTGTGTTCCTGCTTCCTCCCACAGCGAATTCTCTCTCTGCCTTCAGGCGTCACTGCGAATGTCACCTCCTCAGAGGAGGCTCCCGATGCCATATTTCTCTAGCTCCGTCTCTTGCTGGTTTCTTTTATAACTCTCATCCTAATGAATAATTGTTGAGTATTTATGAAGGAAAAACCTCTTCCCTACCCTTCCCTTTTTCTTCACCTGAGCACCTTGACAAGTTGCAGGCACCTGCCTTTTACAGTGGGATCAAATTATATCTTGGCTGGGCCCCCGCCATCTTTTTCCACCCCATCAGCATGTCCATGGAGACCAGCCTTCGCCTTCCGATCTGGGATCCATGGGCAGCCCAGAGCACTGGGCACAGGAAGCCTTGATTTCTCTCTGCAAGACCCCAGCCTGCCATCCTCCAGGGAGATGAGAAGAGTTAAACTCTTCAAACTTCTGTGGAGGCCCCCTGCATGGGGCTGTTGGGCTTTGGAATCTGACTGCTGAGTTTTAATTCTGCCCCAGCACTTCCCAGTTGAGTGACCTTTTTGAGCCTCGATTGTTTCTTCTGTAAAATGGACAAAATAATTGGACTTGCCTCCTTGGGTTGTTCTTGGGAGTAAATGAGATAACAGCTATAAACCACTTAATGCACATTCTGGTTGGTAGAGCTTGCTAAATGTTTATCGTGATTATTAGAACGACTATTGGGGAAGAACATGCTGGAAATAGGCTCTTCAGTGTTGGCTAGTCTAGGGAGGACAGGGAAAGTGGAGATGAATAACTGAGCATTTATGGAGTCAGCCTTGTATGTTCCATGTACTTTCTTGCGACACCGTTGCTTACCCCATTTTATAGATGAGGAAACAGCCTCAGGAAGGGAAAATCACTCGTGCAGCCAGCAGCTGGCAGAGGCAGGTGTGGAAGCCCGGTTTTCTGACTCCAAGGGGTCCTGTTCTAGGCTCTGAGAGGTGGGGGTCCTGAGGGCTTCCCCCTCTGTCCCTTCTCACCCCTCCAGTGCTGGTTCTCCTCCATTCAGCCCTCTGGAGCCAAGCTGGGGAACTCTCAGGCCACGCCAAAGGCGGGAAGTTAGATCATCAGCCATCTTTGAAGGGGGTAATTAGCTGACTATGAAAACAGCTTCTTTAACCACAGCAATTTGCCCCACCAGGGGAGAGGGGAAGTCAATGTTTTTATTATAAACGGAATCATGGAGGGGTTTAAGGCTTAATAGTGTTTGGTTTGGTTTGGTTTTTTAAAGGCCTGAGGTAGAACTTGGCATCTACTGCTCCAGTCCAGAAGAAAGGAAGTTTATTTTCTGGGTCAGATTAAAAGACTTTGGCTTTATTGATTTTTATTTTCATGGAAGAGGCTGCTTTTGCTGAATCTCCAAGATTCCTTTCCCTGTTCTCATCCAGGCCTTTGGCTGATTTTCTAGCCAAATGATGGGCAGGTCGGTCTTGGGCTAAGGGTAACAGTTAGGGGAGATAGGTAGGAAGAGAGAGAGGGAGAGAGGGAGAGAGAAACTTGTGAGGCAGCTCTAGGGTCTTGGGACCTAGTGGAACAGGATGGTGCCCAAAGGGAGTGTTCAGAGGCCACTTACTGCTTGCATGACCTTGGTCAAGTTACTTAACCTCTCTGAGCCTGGTTTTCACATCACATCTGTACAATGAGAGGGGTACCTGTGGCTTGTCCAGGGAACAAGTCTATCCAGCATGATGTCATGGTTTAGGGCCTGGATAACCCAACTTTGGACCCTGGCTCTAGCCTTTACTTTCTGTTTGTGCAGGTGAATTAAGCCCTGTATCCTTGTCTGTAAAATGGGAATGATATTATTAAGGTTTTTGTGAAGGTTAAATGGAAAAAGTGCTTAAAATAATGCCTGGCACACAATAAGTGCTCAAGAAACACCAGTAATTTTTTATTATTATTACTGTTGGCATTGTTAATATGGTCTGTCTGGTTTCTGTAAGGGAGTAATATATAATAAAGTTGAATTTAGGTTCATATTATGGAAAGATTTAAAGGTCAAGCTAAGAAATTTAGATTCAAAGAATTGACTTTTCAGTTAAAGAGACCTGAGGCCGTTTCATTCAACCCAAGTATCAGATGAAAAACCAAGGTCTCAGACAGAGATTGTAGCTTGCTCAAGGTGGCTGATCTGTAACCAAAAAGGGGTACTTTGCAAGATCAGCAGACCATCAGAGGGAAGGCTTCCTGCAAGAATCTCTTAGATTATAGCCCTATTATTGGTATCTAGAATCTTCCCAAAGGACCTGGATTAAGGCACCTTTCACATTCATATGTAAACACATTAAGCCCAGGTAGGACTATTCACACTTTAGTATGAATTAGTTTATCAGAAGATTTCCAGTGTGCTAGCTAGCTGAGAGCAGGGTCCTGCTGGGCAGGTCACATACATTGTGATCCAGGGTGAAGTGGAGCCTGGAGCCCATCTCAATCACCTCCAGTGTGATTGGGGGTAGGGCAGCCGAGAAGCCAGAGGGCAGGCTGAGGACCTGTCCCCTTCCCCTGTGACACCAAATACATGCCTCTTTACTGTTTAGCCAAGACTTTTATAATTTGGAACCTAGTCAGTATTGGGAAGAGATTTCTCATCCTTCCTGATCATTCAGACCTGAAAAATGCTCAAAAAATGTGGTCAGTGACGTGTTAACCTCAGGGCCTCATTTGCAAATAGGCCTATTGCACTGGGTCAAACCATTTCCTCAACCCACAGCATCTCTGGGGTATATTCTTATTGCATTCATTTGTTCAGATTTACCTCCAACTGGAAGGGACTTTGGGCAATTTATAAGTTAAATAAAACAAGATGGTCTCCCTACCATCCTCCCAATCTTCACCTTAAGGAGCAAAGGAAGGGAAAAAATGAGGGTGGGGTAGACAGTTCAATAAGACTGAGGCTGAAAAGTATAGTTCATTGATTCATGAAGCTTGTCTAACAGGGCTACATCTCACTGTATCCCTGGGGCAATTTCTGCCTTTCTGGAAGTGTGAGTGGAACCTGCTTATTCAATCAATCCTCCAAACACCATCAGTGCTATTACTACTGATGAAGAGACAGCTGAGATAGAGGGTTATAGTTGTTCCCTCGATCAACTGCTCCATGATCATGGAACTTCTTCCCCCTAAAAGGAGGCTGCCTCCCAGTGGGCTCTGTCTTCAGATCATTGGTTTATTCATTCTGTACATATTGATAGATGCCTGCTATGTGTCTGCACTTGTCTGAGTTTTGGACATGCGAGGGTCAACAAAACAGTCCCAGGTCCTCACTGTGTAGAGATTCCCCTCTATCATGTGTATTTGCACAGTATCTGTTAAAAGTTAAATGCCAAGAAGTTCTGCAGGACCTCAGCCTCTGTGAGTGCAATAAAGGTGCTTTGGAGAGAGACTGCTTCAGTCAGGGGCCGGGCAGGGACACATAAAAGGCTTCAAGTATTTTCAACAGAGGGAATTGAATACAGGGGATTGCTCACGGATAGAGGAAGAGCTGAGATGCCAAGCAGGGGACAGTGAAGTCACTCAGAGATTAGTATAATGGCAGCTGGATGCAGCCACCACTCCCATCCCTCCAGGGGATAAAGGGTTGAGACTGTGTCTCCAGAGCCCATGGACTAGGGTCACCAGTCAAAGCTGCAGCCATGCCAGGCTGTCTGGAGGGGGCCTGAGCCACAGAAGAGATGCAATTTGTCCTGAAAACCACCCGAGGCTGAGAGAACACTGGGAAAAATACCTGTCTTTTCCCTTCTCTGAAGCCCACCACGGCCTCCTAACAGCTGACTCTACTTGGAAGCCAGCTCTTACAGGAGCCTGAGATCCACAGACAGTCTGCAGAACCAGCCCCTCTTCTTCCCTACTATGGGGCAGAGCAGGAGAATGAACAATAGATCTGTTTACACAGCAGGCCACTGGCCCTGGAAGGAAGCCCTGGACAAAATTTTATGTGAGAGCCCACAATATAAACTCACCCTAGTGGTCAGGGGGAAAAGCAACATTCAGTGCAGGTTCTCCTGGGATAATAATAAAATAATAACAATGACAACAGCAACCATTGCCATAGAATGCCCTCTCTGTTGAATCCTTTCCCACTTGCGAATATGATGTACATGTATGTGTACACACCTACTCAAAGACATGGATGCTGTCATGGGGCCATTTTATAGATGAGGAAGCTGAGGCTGAGGGAAAGTAACTCACTTGTCCAAGGTCATAGAGTGAACAAGAAGCTGGAGCAGAATTTGAATGACAGTCTTTCTGATGTGCAGTCCTGTGTCCTCAACCACTGAGCCCCGAATTTCCAAGTTTCCTTGAACAATAAGCTCTCGAGCCAAGCCAGCCCCTGGGCATGGGGAATCCTTGGGAGGAAAGGGCAGCTCTCGCAGGACTCGCGGATCAGACCTAGAAGAAGAGCCTCCTCTGGACACCCGCTCCCCCAGCCACACCCACCAAGTAGTGTCTGAACGTCTGGGCCATCCAAAGGCCTGGGGAATGGGCCAACAGGCTTTGGGCAAGACCTGGGCCCTGGTGCCCAGAGGGCAAGGGCCAGTGATTTAAAGGGCACTGTGTGCTGGTTTCAGAGTGTGTAGTGGGTGGCCCAGGTGCATCACATGGAGTTGGCCAGACCTGGGATCTTCCTGGCTGGCCTCCAGCTGTTGCTCCGAGGCTGCCTGGTGTCTGCAGGGTACCTGGCATTGGTGGGCTGAGAACGGCCACTCTCTGTGCCCCTGGAGTTTGGGGCAACCCCCCAGGGCTGTGAATTGTCCATATGAGGAAGAGGCTAGGAGGAGGCAGACAGCATCCAGCTGTAACAGTTCGGGCTCTTTTTTGAGGACATGGACCCCTGGCCCTACCTGGCAGTCTCCAAAAGTTCCTAGATGCTGGTGTAAACCGTGTCTGCTTGAGAATGTCCAACTGTCCAAAAAAGAAAAGTCCAATAAAGGTGGGGCACTGGGGGGCTGGGGGGATTTGGTGAGCTTGCTTTGAGTGCCGTGCCCCTGCGTTTCTGATGTGGCTTTCCCACTTTGTAGCAGTCAGGCGTCTGTATGTTATAGCGCTCACAGCCTGGGACCCTGGCTTTATCACTCCCTAATCTCAGTTTAATTGCTGTGGTCAATTTACCCTGCACTTAATAACCCACAGCTTGGTATATTGTTTAATATAGTTGACACACACTTTGCTTTAAATGTCAGCACTGGCTGGGCCTGGGGACTTGGCAGGCTCCCTGGGAGAGATGGCAGGGGAGCAGCGTCATCTGTTCAGAGTCTGGGATGCTGGCATTTTGGCCGCATCTTTTCTTGGCTGGAAGGCTCGGCCACTGCCCAGTGCTGAGCCGTTGGATGGGAATCGCCATCTCCTGCCTGTGTCTGAGGCCCGCTCTGGCCGGGTCTGCTTCCGTCTTGCTGCCTCCTGCAAGGGGCCCCTGGAGAAGGGGTGTTTGCGAGCTGAGAGGCTTGGAAAGCGCGTCGAGTCCAGACACAATTGGGAGTCCTGCAGCCCCGGGCTGTGTGTGGGCCCGTCCTGAGTGTGTATTTGCAACCAAGACCCTAGGGACAGTTGCTGGGTAAATGTCATCCTCTGGTTGAAGGATTGTCAGTGACATCAACGATGGCAGCTATGCTGTGACGCTCTGCCCACCACCCTCCCAGGGGTAGACTCAACCAGCACGCTGGATGCATTTGCACCACCCACTTAAATTCGATTCCTTCTGCCTCTGACGGACTAAGATGCCTATCAAAGTGGCCTCCCAGCCCATTGTCACTACCCACCACGACTTTCCATGGAAACCACCCTTCAATCCACAGGCAAAGGCACCCAGAAGTGTTGTTTGCATTGGGTGCTCCTGTCCCCCGGTAGGATCCCCGACCAAAGCTGGGCCAATCACCTTCTCTCTCCCGGAGACTGGGGATTCACGATGAAGAGACCATATGACCGTGTGTGTGGGTGGCCGGAACAGTAACTCATTGGGAGCCATATTTTGCCACATGGACCAGATGCAAGAGGAAGAGAGAGCTACTCGCGAAGGCTCTCTAGTTGCTGGTTCCAGACCCTCCCAGAGGAGCAGCATTTTCCTGTCTTTGGCGTCTCTGGGACACTCTGGAGCCTTGTGATAAATTCCTCCTTTTAACTTAAGCAGTCTGGGTTGGATGGTCTGCCTCAAACAATGAGGGCGTGCTCTGCACGGAGCTGGCCCGGGGAAGGCTGATCCTATTGTTATTAAGTTGTATTTGGTGTGTGGCTTCTTTGAGGAATGTAAACTTCCTGGGTGGGAGTCTGTTGAGGGTCACCCGGGCTTTGGCTGGGGGAAATTTGCTCCTGGGTGTGAAGTATGCACTGAGCTTCTACACTTGACATTCAGGGTATAGCAGGAATCTGGGGTCTGTGCCTCAGACCACCGCCTCTGGTCTGGTTCCACCATCCAGGTGATGAAAGCCCCTTCCAAGCTGTTCTGGAAATCCAGGCTCATCCTGGAGTGACAGTCAGTGTGGGAGCCTCTTCTCCATGGACCTTTCCCCTTCGGGCTCTGCCCCTGTGTGCTGTCAGCCTGGCCCTCTGCACCCTGGGACGACTTAGCCTTTGGGTGTGGTAAGCACGGTGTCTAGGCCCATGGGACATCCAGGGGCCCATGAAAATATCTTTATGTTAATTTCTTTTAAAGTCAGAAGGAAAAAATGACTATAATAATAATCATAAATATATCATAATGAATCCAGCCTGGATTCTATCTGTCTTTACAAAATATGTTTTAATTTAGTTTTTATGGAGGAAGGGGCTCGCAGGGCAACAGTGCTTGAGACCCACAATGTTGTCACGTGGCCCTGTCTACACTCCCCTGCTCCTAGATATATAAGGGTGTCAGCTTCCTGGGAACCCTAGGTGGAGCCCACCACCAAAGCAAGTAGATGTGATCTGGATTGTTTAGGGGGGTCTATAGGGTGTGCCACGCCCCATGCTGCTCTGGTTGGGGGCGATGTGGGATGGGGACTGATCTGCCTGCTTGCAGTGAGGTCAAAGTTCAGCCAAGCAGAGGCTTGAGCCCAGGCAGCAGCCCAGCGTTGCCCCAAGACCCTGCATTCTCAACCTGGAGGGACATTCTGATCCTGTGAACATTAGCCCTTACAGACTGTCAGGCACTTGAACCCTGTCCTGACCTTTTGCAGGAAGGAACCGGGCAGCACCCAGCTTCCTCTCGTCCCCAGAAGCCACAGGACACCCTGAGGTCCAGACGAAGCATCCTGGCTGTCTGCCACATGGGGACTTTTGGGTGGTACACAGCATAAACTCTCTTTTGATTCCATATTTAGGCATGCAAGCAAACATATTACAGTTTACATAGCAAATTTCCTAAGTATTCCTGTTAGGGTAAGGTGTAAACATTTCTCCAAGTGAGTTGGTTTAAAGAAAAATGTGAAAATAATGGTATAGCAGACATCTGGGTAAAACAAGAAACACGAGAAAAGAACAAGTGAAACCAACTTTTAATTATTCACATGTGAGAGAGAGACCTGTAGATCTTTAAGCGGAATCTTTAGGTTTGAGTTATTTTAGGAGCCATATGGCTTGGGTGGGATTCTTCAGCTCTTGGACTCAGTTTCCTCATCTGTAGAATGGGGAGGATTATTGTAAAGACTCACAGAAGATAACAAATCACCTGCGGACTCTGTGCCACACTCTGTAGAGATTCATGCCACAGTGGGGCGGGGAGCCCCCAGTCAAGTGCTTCTTGCTCTCGGGCAGGGAGTGGGAGAGACGTTTCTTGGACGGGAAAGACTGGGGAAGGGTTGGGCTTAGAACTTGGAGTTCTCTGTGCTTAATTCGGTTCAGGACCCACCCAGACTGCTGGGCTTCCGAGGTATTAATAACAGGTTACTAATCTGTTTCATTGAACATGAGTCTTACTTACATTGCCAAAGGTACCTGTAACATTTGTCTCTTTCACAGCTGTGCCTTCTCCTGAGGCTGGTGCCAGTTCTTCTGGGATCACTGTGTCCCAGGGAGCCCAGCCCTAACAGGGCAGGCTGTCCACAGATCTGAGAGCTCAGCACATGGCCTTGGAGAGGCGGTGAGGGCTCCGGGCTGGGAACCCACCCTTGGGTGCCTAGACCTCCCAACTTGATCTTCCCAGGAGGGTCCTACCCACTTGTCCCAGGCCGGTCAGTTTCTCCCCGAAGAAGCCTACCCTGATACAATGTTGGGGAAGTCTTAATTCTCCTGAAATCACCCCAGATCCTGGAAGACAGGGCCCTGCCTAGTGTTGCTATTACAGGCCTCAACCACAGAGTGGGTGCAGCTCAGCCAGGGGGACCACTCAGCATCATTGATGGTTTACGACGACCAGAGGGGACAGGAAGCATGAAATGCACCCCGAGGAAGTGGTGACTACCACAGGCCATGTGTTGTCACCTCAACTGACCTTATCTTCACCGACTAACCTCAGACAATTAAAGTGGCCAAAAGAAAGGAAAGAAGAAAGCACAGATAACTCAGACTCACCAGTTATCAGGGAAATGCAAATTAAAAGAAAAATGATACACATTTGTTCATCCATCAGATTGCAAATCATTTTAGAGTTTAGAAATTTCAATATAGTGTAATATGGGAAAATGAACATTCTTTTTATTCCAGTGAAAGCATAACTTGAGAAAATCTGGCAGGATTTACTAAAATTTAAAACGTGGGCGGGTGTGTCCTTTAACCGAGCAATTCCACCTCTAGGTGTCTACTCCAGGACGGCACTTGCCCACAGGCCAAGGACACTCTGCACGGAGATGTTCAGGGCAGCACTGTTTAGCAGGCAATTGGAGACGCTCTAACGAGAAATAGTTCAATAGGGCGCAGTCCTGTGATAGCCGTCACCTCCTCTGGGCTGACCCCATGTCCCCAGGGCCCTCAGGTTGGCAGGAACTCTCAGTGCTGATGAAGGATAGAACTCAACATGCTGACTCCAAAACTCTCTGAGACCTACTGTTGGTGAAAAAAGCAACGTGTGGGAAGACTCAGTATCAAACAAACTCTAATATTAATATATAAAAGCAACACGCAACAATCTGCCAAAACTACAGAACACACCCTGAAGCAATGTGATCTATTTCTATGGGGACACAGATGCCCAAAAATCTATAGAAAAAGGGCCGGAAAGGAGCCCACCCAGCCAATACCAGCAGTCACCTCTGGCACAGCGCGTGACATTCAGGGAGGCGCTTAAGAGGATTTTGAGTTTTTCATATCAACTCTTTAAAAATAAGTTTTACAAATGAATGCATCCATGTGCTATTCATGAAATTAAAAGTGTGTTTATTGATGGGATTGGGTGAAGAACGTGTGGCGATGAGTTATATTCTGTTGACTTGTGTTATTTGTTGGAACACTCCATAATACAAATTCAAGAATTAAAAACTAAATTTGACATTTTAAGAGTGATTACCTCACAGAGATACTGCTGCTTCCTAGAGGTGCATTTGACATGCCCAGCTCTGCCCCCAGGTGGACTGGGCTGACTTTGGTCCTTCTGGGTCATGGGCAGTGTTGATTCACTGAATAAATGAATAAATAAGTGGATGGTTAGATGGACGGTTCCACTGAAAGGGAGCAGGGTCTTGTTCGTTAATGACCCATTTCTGGTATTTCTGGAGGCTCCAGGGGTGCTGTGAGCTATTTGGATTCAGTAGGAAACGTGGGTCACGCTCTTCCTCAGGGCTGGAGAGGTGGGAAGCTTGGGCGGTAGGTATTTCCGATAGAGAAAGAAACTTTGGAACCTCTGCTCCCACCCCTGTCTGCACCGTGAGATTCCTTTACAGGAGCCCAAGCTGCTCTTTCATGGGGACTCCAGGCTAAGCCCTGGTTCGGAGAAGGGGTTCCATGGATGGTTTCTAGACAACTTGACAAGGGACTTGTAAGACAAGGGACTTGCCATGACGAGCTCCTGGAGAGGACCTGCATGTGTGAAATCCAGCCTAGACCAGGTTTGGAATCACATCACCCCTTCCCTGCCCCTCTCCAACCCACCTGGGCTCAGGGCAGATGTAAATCCTCCACAGTGTTGGTCTTTCCCCTGGAGGCATTACCTGGTCTCAGACTCCGGGCAGTTCTATTAACTTATAAAGTTTGTCATGATGATTAAAATATACTTGCCATCGCTGCCTGTTGTTACCCATGGAAGCACCTTTCTCCACATCCAGGGTTTGAGAATGGAAAAGGAGGGAGGAGGGGAGGATGTATGTGGTCGCCCCTGTGTGTCGGGTGGTGGGGGGGGTGAGCTTGCAGGGCAGGAGAGAGGAGTTGGGGGGACAGATGCAGGAAGAGGAATGCAGGGCTCGGAAGGCACATTTTGTGTGCAACCCAAGGTACAAATGTCCAAGAATAATGCAGTAGGTGGTAGGGGCTATAGAGAGACAGGGGTGCTTGCTATCTGAGTGTCCACTCTCAGGGTCCCTGAAGTCACCGGTTGTGGAGGAAAGCAGACGTCCTCAGAACACCCCTCCAGGGTGCTCTGCATAAATCTCTTTGTCTTCAGCCTCTTTGCAATTGTCACATGCTGTAAATATCTTAACACATGTGGGTAACACAACTTGAATCAATTGCAAACTGAAATCACTGGTCTTGCAAAAGATGCAGGTTTCCTGAAGCTGATGAAAGAGATATTGGAGAAGTATTTGGAACAGATCACAAAGGTGGCATTCAGAGAGAACCTGGCCAAGGTAGAGGGCTTGGCAGACAATAAAGAAGAAAATGAACAGGGATAGTGGCACAGTAACAGTTTCACAAGGGGGTGGGTTGGATATCAAGGTATCAAGAGTTTCTTGAGAAAACGAATGAAACTCTGATATGTTCACAAAATGGCCTTTCTAAACACTCTTGCTGCTAAACTTGAACATGGAGTGAAAGCTGTTGTATTGATTACTGTACAGTTTTATAGGAACTTTCAGAAAAAGGAGTTGTTCTTTGTTAGTTCTCAAAATTAGTGCATAGTTGTCACGGCAGCTTAAGTGTTGTTAGACATCAGATAAATGCATTTCAAATAATGTTTCTTTCATTTTTCAAGAAAAAATCTAGGTCAATCCCTTTTGCACTATTAACATGAGATTTTGTTCATAATTTTTTTAAAAACTTGTATTTTAAATAGTTTCAGTTCTGTTCGTGATTTTAAATGGAGTCCTATCTAGCTCATTTCTGCTGTTTCAGAGTGCCTAACTCTGTCCGTGGAGGAAGTATTGAGGAAGGTCTCTTGAGGAACCAACATTTGAACAAGGCTTGAAATGTGAGGACAGGCCGGGCGCGGTGGCTCATGCCTGTAATCCTAGCACTCTGGGAGACCGAGGCAGGAGGACCACTTGAGCTCAGGAGTTCAAGACCAGCCTGAGAAAGAGCCCCCAAGGCCCCAACTCTACAAAAAACAGAAAAATTAGCCGGGCATGGTGGTGCATGCCTGTAGTCCCAGCTACTCGGGAGGCTGAGGCAGGAGGATAGCTTGAGCCCAGCAGTCTGAGGTTGCTGTGAGCTATGATGATGCCACTGCACTCCAGCCCGTCTCAAAAAAAAAAAAAAAAAGAAAGAAAGAAAGGAAGGAAGAAAGCTGAGTACAAGTTTGTCTAACCAAAGGACAAGAGGAGGGAGAGGCACACATGGCAGATGCACAGAGAAGATGCACAGAGGTGAGAAGGCAGGAGGTGCCTTTGGGTGCAGGTGTGAGTCTGACATGCAGCGGCATTGGGTACGGAGACAAACGGTGGAGAAGAAGTTGTAGAAGCCAACTGGAGATACATCACCAAAGCCCCTGGGGGCCGGTCTGAGAGGTTCAGATTTCATCCTGGGCAGCTGGGAGAGTTTTCAGCAGGGAAATGACAAGATCAGATTTAGTTTTTAGAAACATTCCTCCAGGAGGAATGGGGGAGGCTGGACCAACAGTCTGGAGTTCCCCAGTGGTGATGCAGCCACACTGTATGGCACGTGACTCACTTAATCCTCAATGCAACCATGGGAGGAACAGAGAGGATCGGGAACATGCTCAAGGTCACACAGCTAGCAAATTGCAGAGCTGGGTTTCAGACTCAGGCATGCGTTCCCAACCGCCCCACGGTCTCTGTTATGCCCTAACTGCACGACGCCTGCTGGATGTTTTATTCGCCTCCTCAAAATGTAAAGGAACTTGCTTCTGTATTTAGATACATTTATTTAAAAAGACAGCTTTCCATCATTATCATAAATGAAAAAGCAACATATTTTCTATTACTCATTAAAATGAAAAACTAATAAAAGAAAGCATTTGCCCACACTGGAGTCTGAGGAGTGAACTAAGGCAGTGGCACCTGCCAGATGAGAAGGGGACACTCTGGAGACCCGCCTAGGAGGTTTTGGCAACAGGAGGATATAATGACTGGCTGGAATGTGGAGAGGGCCTCTTTGGACATGCCCAAGGCCTGTGTGATCAGTGACATGGGTCACACCTGGGGACCGGCAGTGATCATCACAAGAGGTTCTATGGTTCCCATTATAGTTAAAATCCCAGATGAGTGCTTTGAGGGTCAGGTTACACCTGAGATAGCGAGCTGGGGTGGAGCAAGGACTTGGTCACTGAAACCCTGGACATGCTAGGAAGGGCCATGGCTTAGGAGCCTGGGCCCTGGGCAAGGAAGCGTTGCAGGTCATGTCGTGGGGAAATGGAAATTTCCAGCGAGTGCAGCAGAGCCACAGAGAGCAGGCCAGGAAGGTGGCTGTCCACAGGCCATGTGCATAATCCCAGCACAGTCTGTAACCAGAGCCCTGGCAGATCATCAGGAACGTGACATCAGGGCTGTATTTGGTCGCAGGACAGGCTGATGGAGCATTTATTTCTTGCCTGTGTTTCAGTGGGGGGCGTGTGGGGTAAGCCTGGGAACAGGACCCTGGGCATCAGCTCCCTGAGTCCCGCTCCCCGGGCACTGGCCTTTCTCCACTTCCCCTTAGCCTACCCCAGCTCCAGGGTAAGCAAGACCCCTCTATCCTCCCCTTGTCTTTCGTTTCTGTGGCAGCAAATTGCAAAGCCTGGCGGGTTGCATTTCTTCTCGGCACACAGATAGGGCAGAGGAAACATCTGTGACTTGAGACCAAGTGTGCGAAAGGTTGGGGGTGGGGAGGGGACAGACTTCTTCTGTCTTTAAAAATGTTTTATCTCCTTGCTAAACACCTCCTTTATTAAAATGAAACTTATAGGTGGAAATGTTGACATGAACACAGAGGAGACAGAAGGTTTAGATCCAAGAGGAGGGAATTCAAAATAAATGAAAAGGAAATCTTGCAAATGCACACTTCCAGGTCCTCATGCAGACACATTTGTTTTGGTTTACTATGCTTTCCACGGCCATCCAGCTCAGAGAGCCGCGCCACCTGTGATACCCGCCTCCGATTTATCATCGGTGTCCAGGGACCAGCCCAATAGCTTCAGCACCCGCCTCGTAATAAATCAGGCACTGAAAGCGGTTCCGATGAGGAGATGACAGAAGAGGCCCACACTTCAGAGGGCGCGGGCTCTCTTGAGTTTAGCCATTTGCCCCTTTTGCGTAATCCCAAAGGGAGAGGAGACCTGGCAGAGGATCCGATTTGGTGTTTTCTGGAATAGACCAGGAGTCGGAGACAGCTGCGCTCTGCGGCATCCTTCCTCCTTGCAGCCCACGTATGTTCACAGACGTACGGGCCCTGGGGGTAGAGGACCGGCAGCCCGATTGTGCCAGGCTGTTGGGGGGACAGGAGCCACCAGCCTTCGGGGGCGGGAGGAATGCCCTGATGCAGAATAGCCACTGCACACTCTGTAAGTGGGCCGTTTATTGTTTGATGTGTTAGAAGTTTCATCAAACCTCTGGGCATATTTATACAATTAGAGCAGCTAGCGAAAGAAAACAGCACAGTGACAAATTGGGCTTGTGCACTCTGATTAACTTGTTAAGCTAAATAAATTGCGTAGCAAATGTGCCCTGTTTGAATTTATGAAATTGCTTCTCATCGAGATAGATGGCTGCGGGGCCCGGCTGGGGCTGGCAGCTGGTCCACACTCCAGCCAGAGTCAGACGCAAGTCCAGAAGGAAAGGGGAAACTGGCCCCTTCACACCAAGCAAAACGACAGGGCCCCTTACGGTGGCAAGGCAGGGCTGCGGCTCTATCCAAAGCCTGTGGCGTTCACTTGCTCCAGTGTTGGTGAGTCTTGTTAACACGGAACCCAGGCAGCAAGTGACTCCCTGTCAGCCCGTGTCTTCTGGTTTGTGGTTTTCAAGAGCGAGATGACTGGCCTAAAAACAAGAGGGCATCAGGATTTGACTTAAAAACCCTGTGGGACCCCCCTGCATCATGTACATCTCCAGCCACTGAAGATCTAGCCAGGGTGGCCCCTGTGCCTTCAGTGCTGAATCCTGTCCAACCCCAACAAACAGAAGCAAACATTTATCAAGTACTTGCTCTGGGCTGGGACATAGACCGAATGCTTTTAAGTCAATTAGCGTATTAAATCCTCACAGTGGCCCTACGACACAAGGGCTAGTTTTATTCCCATTTTCCAGATGAGGACACGGAAGTGTGCACCAGGGCCAGCAAATGACGGCACCAGGATTTGAACCCAGGTGGGCCTGGTTGCAGAGCCTGCAATGTTATACTTGCCAGCACTGGGGCCACAGGGTCTCCCAGGCCATTCAAAGGGACCCCTGAGCCCTGTTGGGTCTGAAACATCCTTCTGACACACCGCAGAGGCTGATGTTCCATTGCCTCGGGCTCACATGTTATTTTCTGGTAGTGCAGTTTTTGAAAATTGGTGTGTACAGGATTGTCCCCTCAACACAGAAAATCGGATTAATCGGTTCACCTTCTGCCTTGACCATTCTGATGCTTAAGGGGAGGTGGTGTTTACAGCATGTCAACTCCACCAATGACAGTGACAGCTCATCTTACAGCCCTGTGGCACCCATGCTGTGTGTCTGGCCCCGATTTTGGTAGTTTGCCTTATCACGTCATTTAATCTTGCAATCAACTCTTATGAGATTATTTTTTAAAAAAGGCTCATTTTTCAGATGAGGAAACTAAGGCCCTGGGGGTTACATAAATGCTGAAGGTCACATTGGGACCCAGCTAGCCACAGTCTGGGGGCACATCTTGACAACTGTTGATGTGGGTGGAGCTGGGCAAGCCCCCTGTCCTCCCAACAGGGACTGTCCTGTGCACGAAGCTGGGCCCTTCCCTTTCACGTTGGAAGATAGCCCTTCTGTCCTACGGTGCCCGGTACTCTGGGAAGGTGGCTCATTCAAGTTGACACCCCAGGGGATCTGCCTCCAGAGAGCCAGAGCCGAGCTGGGGACCCCGTCCTTCCCCACGTGTGCTTCATCCTGTTCTGCACTGCTGGAGGAAGCTGTGACTCTCGGCTTCCGCCCCGTCACAAGCACAGCTGGAGGCCCCGTTCCTGTCGGAGGGCATATGGGGCTGGAAGACCCCTGGAAGATGAGGCCACCTGGTCGGGAGCACAGGGTCGTGGGGACACACAGGGTTGTGCTTCCCCACTGGGGCTGGGGACTCGGCTCCAGGGAACTGAGGTGTTCCCAGGGTATGGTGGGGCTGGTTCCCTGGTCACAGGCTGTGAGTCTGTCCTCCTGGGTAATATGGGATGGCAAAAGTCAGATGATTTTCTTGCAGAACAACAGGCCTGGGCCTGCCCAGGCTGGGCCAGATGTGAGAGCTGTAGAAGGCTGATTCGGAGCGGAGGGAGGGCCCAATTTCCCCTTGAAACAGAGAGACTTCTGGAAAAAAGGTGGCCCATCCTCACTTACAGTGGATAAAGGCTACGCTCTGCACCAGGTCATTGTTTCCACTGGCAATCTAGGACTTCCGCAGGTCATTCATTCATTTGCCCATTCACTCATTCAGCAGGAGCTGCAAGACACGGCAAACACAGCAATGAGCAGAACAGGTACAGTCCCGCAGGAGCGAATGACCTAGGCTAGGGGAGACAGACGGTTACAAAACCACATGAACAAGTGCTAAATTTGTTCATCTGTGATGACAGCTACCGCGGAAAGCAACCCAGTGCTTTGGGAGCCCGTAGGGAAAATACACCTGATCAGCAAAGTCTGGAAGGCTTCCTCAAGAAAGAGACACGGGGGCAGAGACCTAAGGCATGAGAAGAAGTCACCAGACAAGAGAGGGACAGGAACAGAAGGGTGCTCCCAGCAGAGGCAGCAGCAGATGCAAAGGCCCCGTGGTAGCAGGGAGCAGGGCAGGTGTGAGGGACAGAAGAGGCCTCAAGTTGCTAGGGCAGCTGGAGGGGGAGGGCAGGGGTGGGTCTGTAGAGGCCTGCAGGGGGGTGCTGGCCGTGCCAAGGCCATGGAAGGGGTTGGGCTTCATCACACCCACAAAAATGAGAAACTGTTAAATGATTTTAAGCATCCAGATTAGAGAGAGGCAGAAGAGAGGGAGGGCAGCGACCTACTCATTTGTGTTTGGCCCAACCTCTTGTTTTCATGCTAGAACTTCAAGCAAGGGCTGGATGTTTCCGACACAGAGGCTCATGGGGGAAAGGCTCTTGGTGCTATGACCTGGCGTGGGGCCTGGGAGAACACCCAAGTGGAAAAAATATCAATGACCTAAGCGATTTTGAGAGACTTCAACTTTTAGGCATAGAATCTAGCAGATGGGGAACATTTAGTGTGGGGATTCCCAGCACTCAGAGCCTTAGGCTCGGTTTTGCTGTCCTGCAGTAACAGAAGTTTACCCTAATGTCTCCAGGGCCAGCCAGAAAAGAGAAAGTTACATTAAGTCTTATTTATTTTAGAAAATACAATACTGAACGGCACGATACATTGCAGGTGTATTCTCGAACAAAATGGTTAAAATAAAAAAGAAATTGGTGCAAAAGGGATGCATCATATGGCCTCTAAAATGTTCCATAGTGACATGGCTCTTGAGTATACCAGTTAGCCAGGCCCGACTACGCTACAAACACCTTGATTGACTTGAGAGAGTTTCAGGGGCAACAGACAGTGGGGTGCTCCTGTAACAAAGACATGGAAACGTGGCAGGGGCTTGGGAAGTGAAGAACGAGTAGAACCTGGAAGAATTTCAAGGCACGTGGAAGAAGAAGCCTGGATTGTCTCAGATGGTTGGCAAAAATAGTGGACATTCGAGGTGCTTCGGGTGAGCGCTCAGAAGAGGAGAAGACAGGCAGGGGAGAGAGTGATGTGAGGACGGAGGCGGAGATTGGAGTGATGCAGCCACCAGCCAAGGGAAGCCAGCAGCCCCTGGAGCTGGAAGAGGCAAGGAAAGGATTCTCCCCTAGAGCCCCCCAGGGGAGTGTGGCCCTGGTGACACCTTAGTCTCAGTCTAGTGATACTACTTGTAGACTTCTGTCTCCAAAACCTAGAGAGAATAAATTTCGGTTGTTTTTAACCCACTGAGTTTGTGGTAGTTTCCAGTAGCCACAGGACACAAATCCATTCTGAGCAGCACTGACTTCCTACTCCACAGACACCCAAGATTTCACGTGGCTGGTGCATTCTCATACGTCAGGGCTCAGACTAAATGACACACCTCCTCAGGGCGGCCTCCCGGACTCCCCTAATCAGAGTAGCTTAACTCCTGTTAACCTCGATTGTAGTACTTAGTTAAACCTAAATTCTTTCTTTAGTTCGAGTACTCGTATTTTGTCTGCCTTCCCCTCACTAGTATAGGGGCCGCAGGTGGTCGGGGATTATGGCTTCCTGCTCCCCACTGCACCCCCAGCACCTGGCAGGGAGCCTGCAACAGAATGGACACTCCACGGATGTTTGTTGAGTGGCTAAACGACTTTTCACAATGTCCTGAAGGTCAATTGACTTTGATGAGTATTAATAAGACCAGTTCTCTAGCTTGCCTTGATCAACGGGTATTGACGGCTATTTAAATTCTTATGTGGGAGCCTTGGTCTGTCCCAGTCTGTGAGGCTGTTTAATATTCCATCATGCATTCACTTATTCAATACATATTTATTTATTTGGGGCTTATTATGTGTGAGGCAGTCCGCTGATGGTTCCTAATTGGGCTATTTTTTCCCCTGTTGAATTTCAATTGAGAAAGAAAAAAGCAATTGCAGCATTTTTCAAGGCAAAACAAGCCATATAACAACCACAGACCACAAACAACAAAACAATCTTTCATGAGGCTAATTAGTCCTAAGCCTTAAAAAAAAATAATAATTGCCGATTCTGGAGCCGTCTTTGAAGGCTTTCTGAACTGAGTCGTAATCAGGAAACTACAGCCTTCGCGAAGCAAGCTCTCAGAGAAAAACAAGCCACTCTAGAGTTGGGTACTTTCTGTGCCTCTGATTTGGCTGAATTTCCTTCTGATAAGGAAATTTTAAGGACATTGACGGGCCCGGCGAGCATATTTATTGCACACACAGATTCTTTCAACAGACTTCGTGATACACAGCCGGTCTCATAATCAGAAGTATTTCTTTCTGTTTAAAACCCAGAAGGGTAGCTGACATCTTTTATCAAAAAGACAGACAATTCTTATCCCCTGACAATTCCAGATTATGGATCCCAGGAGGCTCTCCTTACACTGGTATTTTATCACTGGAATCAGAGCGACTGCTGTTTATTTTCTGAACCTCCGCGTAGTTTTCAAGGTGTTGCCAGCAGGGCCTGGGCTGACAGTGACATGTGTTATTGTCACATTGCTAGATCTGAAAGAAAACACAAGATAAATAAATATCAGTGTTTTCTTGGATCTCTTTCTGCTATCGTGGGCACCGGAGGCGCTGGCATTTGTTAATTCACATATCTGCTCTGTTTGGCGGGGCCCCTTGCCTTTCATGTTGTGGGGCGGGGGGAGGCGGGGGTGCAAGCTGGCAGCCTGGCCT
Organism: Lepilemur ruficaudatus; assembly: GCA_963574885.1. Taxonomy (NCBI): domain Eukaryota; kingdom Metazoa; phylum Chordata; class Mammalia; order Primates; family Lepilemuridae; genus Lepilemur; species Lepilemur ruficaudatus. The sequence goes on from CAUYRT010029423.1 coordinate 45,298, forward strand.
GGCCAGGGGCAGCCATCTAGTCCAGCTCCCGGTCTGGGCCAGCGGCAAGGGGTGGAGGTGGCCTCTGCGTGACTTCCCATCCACGCGGGGAGGCAGAGTCTGGCGTGGGAGGGCTCCTCATTCCCCCGCCACGCGGGGAGTTTATGTCGCGGCGCTGTGGAGACAGCGCTGAGCTCAGAATTAGGTGACGCAGGCTCGGAGCGCAGTTGGGCAAGTTGCTTAACCTCTGAGGCTCTGCTTCTGCATCTGCAGGACAGGTTTGCTGGAAGCTTCCTTCCTCCTGCGTTGTTGAGATGACCCACGCTCGAGGGCGGTGCCCAGCTCCAGCCAGATCTGCGGCTCACTCTCCCCGAGACGCTCGCTGCTCTTTCTCCCACTCTGCCTTTTTCTCTTCTCTGGCTCACACTTCTCTCTGCCTCCTGCCTTCCTTGTATCTTCTTATGATGTCAGCAAACTGCCTGTCATGTACTCACCTAGGACGGCTACAGTGGCAGAGTTGGACAATTGCAGTAGAAACCACACGGGCCACAAAGCCTAAAATATGCACTCTCTGACCCTCTGCAGAAGCGTTCTGGCCCCTATTCTAGGTGCGCTCCTAGACATACATCACACTGATTCTACCCGTTCTTGAAGACTCCACCTGAGTTCTTGATCTGCTTAGTGCTCCACAGTATGCTGGTAGGTTTTATATGTAAAAGGTTTCCATGAGCAAACAAATTTGGGAAATCCTAAGTGAAACAAACTTAAGCAGGCTCCTTTACTGACTGCAGGACTTATCAGGAGCATTTAATGTTGTGGTGTGTACTGGGAATCTCCAAGAGGGGCACGTGGTACGCAGCATTTCTCAAACGTGGTTCTCTACTGGGCCTCTGGGAGTTAAAGAGCCTGAGCCTTCTTCTCTAATGATTCCCTCTCCCTGGATGATGTCGTCTGCTACCATAGTTTAAGAATACATCAAATTTTGATCTGAAATTTTAATTCACAGCCCATACCTCTCTATAGAGCTCCAGACATTACCCCTCCCTTTACTCTACGACTGTCTAAGAGGCACCTCACACTTAACAGCTCTAATCGTACCTGCTCCTCTCCTGTCTCTGTCCATTCCAGGAAGTGGCAACACCGCTCACCAGTTGCTGGGATCAAAAACCTGGGACTCACCCTACTCCTTCCTTCCTTTCCTCCCTGTATCGAATCCAGCGGCGTATCTGTCGTCTCTGCCTTCCAAGTACATCCCGCGTAGGACCACTTCTCGCCATCTGCACTGTGTCCAGCCACGTCCAAGCCACGAACGTCTCTTGTCCGAATTCCTCCAAACTGGGCTCATCTGCAAACGCGGTGTGTCTTCTGCCCAGCAGGCAGAATGATCTTTCTGAAACTCAAGTCCAATCGCATCCTTCCCTGGCTCTGAGAAAAACAATTTGATTCCAATTAGAATAACATATGAACTTCCTGGAGAGCTTTCTACGCCCTGCTTAACCTGGCCTTCCCTTACCCCTCACCTCTGGCCTGTCTTGCCCCTCAAATCCAGTTACCCAGGGCCTTTGCACATGCTGATCCTCAGCTTGGAAATCTTCCCATCTCACCCCTTGTTGCCCCATCTTTTCAAAACCCCTTCTGATTCTTCATCGTCATGTAGATCTCAACTCCATGGGTCTTCGAGGCGGCCTTTGCTGATCTACCTGGCCTACCTGATGTCCCCCTAGCACATTATTCTTGTTTATATCTTTGTAGCTCTATGTGAACCTGAGATTATCTGACCTATTGTTCCCATGCTTATGTTCTGTTTCCCACTGAGTACAAGCTTCAAGAAGGGAAGGACCAGGCCTGTCTTCCCCTTTCCACCACTGGAGATCAAAAGCCTGCCCACGCCAGGCCCACGGAGGCTACTCAACAATAACCACTTGCTGACGGCCTGACTCATAACCTCCTCTGCCCACGGAGCGCCCTGTGCGCTAGCATTCTGTGCTATTGTTATAACAACAGCACCTGACATTCATTCTACTCCTAGGTGTTTACCCAGGAGAAGTGAAACCACGTGTCCACACAAAGACTTCTATGCAAATACTCACAGTGACATTATTTGTAATAGCCCCAAACTGGAAATCTCTTCAATGTCCATCAAGAGGTGGATAGATAAAGAAATTGTGGCCTATCCATACAATGGAGAAGTAAGTACTCAATAATAAAAAAATAACAAGCCATTAAGGCCCACGACAACACAGATGAATTTCAAAAGCATATATCAAGTGAGAGAAATCAGAAACAGAAGACCGCGCACTCTGTAACTCCACTTACGTCATCTTCTTAGAAAAGGCAATTTGTACCAATAATAAATTGGTTGCCAGAGCCCTGGGATGGGGAGAGAAGATTTGTGTAAAGGAACTGGAAAGCACTCTTTGGGAATGATGGAGAAGATCTGTATCTTAATGGTAGACATGGTCACATGGGTATGTAAGTCTGTTAAAACTCATGGAATTGTACACTTAGAATGGGTGCATTTTATTGCATGGAAAGCATACCTTTAATTAAAGGGATTAAAATAAGAGTTCAAAAGAGAAATAGGTAAATAATAAAATAGGTATTGAATGAACTTGTAAAGGTGGTAAAGGAATGGCCAAGGTTCAGGAAGCCCAGGACTTGAGTTGCACTGCCCTGAGTGGGGGATCCATCCTTACTCTCTTGTTCTTCTCCTGACTACCATTAAGAAATTCCTTAGCAATCTCTGTCAATCTTAATGCAATTGTGACTTTGACTCTGTCAACCTTTTCTTTCATGAATTCTGTATTTCACGTATTGCTTAAGACAAGAAAAATCCCTTCTTCTCCCTAAGATTATAAAAACTATTATCTCATATTATTCCCCCATGCTTATAAATTTTTTAAAAATATGACTTTTAAAAATTATTACTTTTAATTGTGGTAAAATACCTATAACATAAAATTTATGATCCTTACCATTTTTAAGTGCACAGTTCAATGGTCTTAAGTACATTCACGTGGTTATACAACCATTGCCACCATCCATCTCTGGAACTCCTTTTTTAAAAATATGTTTTTTAATTGACACATGATACTTACAGGCATTCGTGGAGTACAGTGTGATGTTTCTATACATGTATACGAATGGGTAATAATTGAGCCCAGAATTCTTTTTGCAAAACTGAAACTCTGTCCACATTAAACAACTCCTCCCCGTTTTCCCCTTCCCCAGCCCCTGACACCCATCCTCCCACTTTTTGTCTTTAGCAATTTGCCTTTTCTAGGTACCACATATAAGCAAAATTGTGCCGTATTTGTCCTTTAGTGGCTGGCTTATTTCATTTAACACAATGGTCACCTGATTTTAAAAACCATTAGATACTTAATCCATCTAAAATTAATTTTTTGTGTGTGTGGTATAGGCAATGATTTAATTTTATTCATCTAATGAACTATTAACCAATTTTCCCAGTATTGTTGATCGAAGAGACCATTTTTTTCCATAATTATTCGACAGCCACCAGTACCATAAGCTGCATCTTGTTTGGGGCCTTCCTTTCTGCTGCCTTGATGTGTCTGTTCATTCCTGTGCTGGTTCTGCCCTGCGCTGGCTGCTTCAGCTAAGACCTCGCCTATCTCAAGTGGAGAGCCCTGCTTAGGCTTCGTTTCTCCTTGTCAGTTTTTCAGCTGTTCTTAAGGGTATGGAATGCTTCCTGAACTCCCTAGAACTCTCCCATCTCTCTCTTTCCAAGGAGCTTACTGTGCAGGGGTCCGAGTCTGGGGGTGGGCGAGGAAGGTCCGGGCCATGGTCGTCAGATCGCACAGAACCTGGCAGTGCGGGGCACCTACCCCCACCCCACGCTTCAGGGCTGGGGCTCGAGGAGGTCAGTGGGCTTCCCCTGCTTTAGGAGGATGTGGCGGGAGCTAAGGTGCCCTGGGATGGTTTGCCTTCCTCTGCCCACAGTGGAGCTGTGCCATAACCTGGTTGATTGTGAGCAGAGTTCACGATAAGACAAATTAATCTTGGTTCCTCTCCAAGGACATTTGGTACCGATGTGCAAAACAGGATCCCTTCGAAGTTCATTTCGGCAGGGGACCCTGGAGGCAGTAATAGAGTGTCCTCTTGTATTTCTACAAAGCATATGTAGAGTGTTGCTGGGGCCATCTCTTTAAGGCTATAACCTGGCACTGCCCATCTGGGCAGGGCTGGCTAGGAGCTTCATGCGCCCACGGGTTTTCCAAGACTATCTGCAAGGCTGTGACAAGCCCTTGACCTAGTATGCCACAGGGTCTGGGCACTTGAGACTGCTTTCTCAGGGCCACAGGTGTGGGCAGAGAGTGGGGAGGGGCTGAAGTTTCCACAGATCTCTTGCCATCCTATGTCAGATGAGTCAGGTCACACTCATCAGCTGGGTCCCTCTAGGTTTCTGGTAGGAGGTAGGAGAGACAAGTGGGGTTAAGACGGAGCAGAGATAACACTTGCTCCAGAACAGTGGGCATCCTTTGCCCCCATCCCTGCTAGCCTGCATATGGTAAAGGCCCTTGGGCACAATATGCCACATGGGGACATGACGCTCCAGGACAAGCACGCTGGGATTGTGGGCACAGCCGGCAGGGAGTCAGCAGGCAGACAGACTGACAAAACCAGTTATGCGATGGTTCAGTGTTTCCCAAGTTACAGTCATCAGTACACGACCTTCCCAGGTTTCCCTGGCCTCCACCTTCTGCACCGATCTTTATATTTTTTACATATATATAAATGCATGCATGCAGACTCGCACAACATTCATATACATGTACATTCACACCACTTTTTCAACATAAATTTGGCATTTTTATTAATATAAGCAATAACATTTGCGATATAGTAATAACAAGTGTCACTCAGAGAACTCTTAGGATCTGCCAGGCACTGTTGTGGGTAATGAAATATATTCACCTGGTCAATATCAACTCCCTGAGGGTGGTTCTACACTGTTATTCCCTCCCATTTCACATATAAGGCAATCGAGGCACAGAGAAGTAAAAGTCACCTACCCAAAGTCATACTGATTCAAACCCAGGCTGGGGGGGGGGGGTCCAGGCTTGGACACAGGCCACCTCTCAAAGAATGGGTCACATATGGGTTAGGTTGCGATTTTTTTCCCAAGTCATAGTAATAAATTACAAGTAATATATGTGTGTGTATGTATATATATATATGTAGTAAAAAACAAAAAAATTGCTCATCTGTGTACCACCTGGTTCTCTCTGCAAAGCCCCAGTTAGCGGACACACCTTAGGCACTGCTGTGCTCAGGAGGTACAAGGTATGTGCCCAGTCCATACTGGAGTGTGACAACTTGCTCACCCCAGGTGGTGTGACCAGCAAAACCACCGTCCTCCTGACACATGAGGCTCGAGGCTCGGCCCCATCTGCCTAGTAGATAATTTATACCCGGTTGCCACCTCCAAGCCACTGCGGGGATTCGGTGTACGCTGGGCAGGCGAGCGGGGGAGAGGAAAGCCACGCGTAGTCCCATAGATCCCAGTGAGCTGCTCCACATGGTCCCGGATGTTCAACTGTCAAGTTCGGTCACGGTCACCTACCTGCTGTCTGATTATAGATCGGGCACCTTGCCTTAGTTGCTCCCTAGGGGCTCCCCACAAGGTCAGCAAATAGCAAGTTCAAGGTCCAGCTTCAGGGCCACCCACATGGCCGGGAGAGTGTGATCTTCTGCACCAGGCACAGCCCCCAACAGCCTGTTCAGTGTTTTTAATGAGCAGTTACAGCAGTTACAGCATCGTTTAAGGGGTCATGATCACCTTGGGACATTTTTTGGGAGAGCCAGGCAGCTCTTTGGGAAGCCCTGGGACACATTCCAATCCCCTTATCTTCAGCCAATGTTGGAGTGCGGTTTCGGAATAGTTCTGTCTCCTGAAAACGTAGGTCAAGTGGAGGAGGAATGGGCTTTTCCTGCAAGCCTTGGCCTGTGGCCAGCCACCTGCCCTGCGAGGCTGGGCAGCTGGGCCTGAGATCTGGAATGTCTGGGCTCACGGGGTCGCCTCTAAAAAACAACCCAGTCCTGTCCTCTGCCTTGAGCTGCGATAACAATAGCCTTTTGAGCAGGTGGCTCTGGTTCAAATTCTGCTGTTGCTCCTAACCCCCTCGGTGGCCCCGGCAGGGCATTGAGCCCTGACACAGACTGGTTTCCTCATCTGGAAAAGGAGCACTGTAGAGCCTACTTGGCAGCGTTGCTGGGAGAGTGGGATGAGTTAATACATGACAAGTGCCTGGCCCCTTGAAGCTGCTCAGGAAATGGTGGCTGATGCTGTTACGGAACAGCCGGACCAGTGTGGCGCCTGTTTGTTGACTGATTTGTTTCCACACCTACATTTACCGGTACATCATATGCACAAGGTACACAAGGTTTGCAGACAAACCAGGGTGTCTCGTCTTTGCAGTCGAGTCGGGGGTAAGCTACTCTACCCATTCGCTTCTCAGTATCAGGCTAAGAAATCCTAAAGATGAAACGGAGAAGGGGAAAGGTGCCTTCAGCAGTTTATGCTCACTTGAATTGCCCCTTCCCAGCTCCCAGGGGTGCCCAGGAGATGGTGTGAAATGCCCTCGTTAAAAGCCTAGTTAGTGGCTTACATGTAATCTCCGATCGTGGAGTCAGTATCCGTTTTCCTTCTCTTCTTCTGCCCCTTGGTTCCAAAAGCAAGCAGCTTCACGAAATCTACCTGACTGTGTCTCTTTAGTCACACTGTGGCCTTTTACATTTTCCCTGCACGGGGAATCAAATTCCAGAGGCCGAGAAGCTCTAGCAGAGAGCATCCTCTAGGCTGATGTGTTTGCTCCTGCCTGACGCTGAGCCTTGAGTCTAGGCATAGCCTTCAGCTCCCGGTGTTTTAGGGGAGCTCCCACTATACTTCTCTCACATTTTAAATTTTTTTTCAAAGTTTTCCTCCCCAGCTCTGACCTGAGGTATTGCCCCCACCCACATGGGAGGGTGAGAATTTTCTCTAAAAAACGTGACCACCAAGGAGTTTCTGAACATACTGTGACTGCAGGAGCCAACCTTATCTGCTCACCCCGTCGCTGCCTGCGTGACGCTCTTGGACTCCTCCCTGCCGCTGGGCACCCTGTCCCCAGAAGCGAGCTTCCAGGCACTGGGCTGCACTCGGCAAACTGACTTTGTTCAGTCACATCTGTAATCAGATACCGTGGGCAGATGAGACTGATAACGCCTTCTCCGTTTTGCAATCGTGGACATGATCGAGATGGGAGACAAGGCAGGGAGAGGTTGTGGGGCAACCTTGAACCAGCTCCCTGAGCCCATGAGGCCGTACAACCCATTTTTCTCGTTGAACAACATGTTGTATCTCCATTAGCCGTCTTGCCAGTCCTGTAATTAACCATGCTAATAGCATTCTCTGCAGCGAGTGCTCTGTGCTCTCCTCGGCCCCTGAGATCTCCTGGCTGGATGGGGATGGTCCTCAGATGTCACCTACCATCCCAGGGCTGTCCTGATTCTGCAGAACTTCACCTGGGTCTCTTGCCCATTCTGAGTACAGGGAACCTGTGGTTCCCCTTTGAGCAGTTCTTCCTCCTGCCAAGAAATGTGGGTTCAGCAAACTGGTTTGCATTTGCACATCCGTCTCTCCACTCCCCTCTGCCCAGCCTCAGCAGAGCTTCTCAGAACCTCAGTCTGTGTCGGGCCAGACCATCTCCTGGTCCCCAGCACCTGGCATTGGCCCAGCATACTCTCAGCCTGTGGCAAATGGTGAATGGATGCGTTCTGCCGAATGAACATGCCCCAGCACCCCCTCACAGCTCATTTCCCAAGTCTCCTTTCCTTCCTGCCCACTGTCACCTCCTGCGCAGGCCTAAGGACAAGCTGCAATCTACAAGCTGGAAGGAAACTGACCAGTCTGGTCCCCAGGTGTGCGTACAGTTGTTGCTGTGGATGAGGGACATGAGGCAATAAGGGCTGGTGGCTGTCGACGCCTCCAGAAAGCTCTGTAGGGCACTGTGCATAGGTGTTCTTAACACATTAACTGCCGTGTGAGTTGTATTTAACTCACACTAGTTTTGAGCCCGGGGCCTTGTGAAGCATATGTAACTCACACGTCTCTACCTTGGGAACCCCACAAACTATTTTTCAAGTTGCATATAACTCACACACAGAAAACAATAAAAATAATGCATTTTTCATTAAATTAGAAAGGATCATTTTGTTTTCAAAGTTTTTATTCTATTTTTGTAATAAAACATGGTGGCCACAAGGAAACACTTTTTTTTTCCTAGTGTGGCAGTCAATGTGTTAAGGAACCGATGTCAGCCGGCCACTGCAGACTAGAGGTGCTGCAGTGTTGGTGGAGGGGGGAGGAGGCGGGGGCACGCCTAAAAGGGTGGGCCGTGGGGGAGGGGGACCCTGAGTTCAGCCAGTGTGGTATTCCCAAATGCTAGCAGGGAAATGTGGGGTGTAGACACAAAACAATACACATATGTGACTGTGTGTATTCATGTATACCTATATGAATTACTTCTTTGATACACATGGCCATTTTCTGAACTATTATTTGATGTGGTTGGGCTACTGGTCAGACTTCCCACAGGAAATAGACTCCAACTCAGATGGCTCAAAGGTCTTTAAGGAAGGGCCTGCTTTCGGGGACAATAAGAGCATGCTCAGGGGATGACAAGAGCCCCAGAAACTAGCAGGATGTTGTTACTACTTCTAGGTTTGAAAGGGCAGGGAGAAAGGGGACATTAGAACTCTGCAAGGGGGGAGACCATAGGTGGGGCCGGCCAACAGGAGCTGAAGCCCTGGAGGAGACTGTAGCCTGGAAACAGAGCCCAAAGCAAGAAGAGAGAATGGAAAAGCAATCCTGTGCTCTTCTCTTCCCGGTCTTTGCTCAGGGCCTCCCATTGGCCAACTAGGAGCCAGACAGCATGGACGCCTGGGTGTGTTGTCTGCGGTCAGCGTCACGGGGCATAGCACAGGGCAAAGACAGGAAGAGAGTGGATATGGGGTATGGGGGAGACAGTGATGCTATCGCCTCATCCCGGACCTGAAGCCGCCTTGGCTGTGCGAGTGATGCTGCTGGCTGTCCTCTGACACGGACTACCATCTAGGAAATGCTGTTTACATACAGAAGGTGCTACAGTAGTTTCTTTAACCCATTATCTACGAAATCTAACACATTGACTATTAATTAGCTACTTTCATGCACCCTTTCATTTAATTCCAGTAAGTACCCAGGGTATAGAAGATGCTCAATAAAATATTTCTTAAATAATAAGTGAATGAATAAATTCATACATAAGTAAATTAATGAATGCATATCAATTACCTTTAGAGTGGATACTATTATATGAAACCTGTTTGACAAGATGAAAATTCTGAGTTCTGAGAGGTTGATTGACCAGCCCGAGTATACTTGGTCACTCAATTCATTCCATAAACACAGTCATCCCTTGGTACCTGTGGGGGAGTTCTAGGGCCCCCTGAGGGGACCCAAATCCATGAATGCTCAAGTTCTTGATATAAGATGGCATAGTATTTGTATATAACACATATGCACATCCTCCTGTATACCTTAAACCACCTCTAGGTTACTTGTAGTACCTAATACAATGTAAATTCTACGTAAACAGTTGTTATACTGTATTGTTTAGGGAATAACGACAAGAAAAAGCAAAAAGAGTTTGTACCTGTTTAGTCCACACGAAATTTTTTCTGAACATGTTTGATCCGAGGTTGGTTGAATCCAAGACTGTGGAACCCATGGGCCAACTGTATCTATTGAGTCACATGGCTTGCTGGGACAAGAGTGCTTCTGGAGGAGGAAAGTGAGTGCAAAGGCTTTGAGCAGGGCCACGTTTGGGGCATCTAGGGAGAAGCAAGGAGACCAGTGTGCTCAGAGTGTACCTGGCACTGTTCTCCACTAGGCAGCCGGAAGATGTCCTGAAATGTCAATTGGATCCCATCCTTCCCTGGCTAGAAGCTTCTAAAGGCTTATCACTGTACTTGGAAGACAGTCCAAGCTCCTACCTGGCCAGGCCTACTTGGCAGGGCGCAATCTGTTCCACCCGCTTGCCTCTCTGCTGTCACCTGCCTCCATGGCTCCTTCCCTCCCTGCCCTGCTGTCGTGCTTGCAGCCCGGCCCTTCCCACCTCCAGGCTTTCGCTTTTGCTGTTCCACTGCCTGGAATACCTGCTGTCACTCCTCGGAATGGCCTCGTCTGACTCCCACTCCAAAGAAGGCTGTCCCCAAGTACTCGCAGACTCACCCTTTTCAGCTTCTCCACACTTGACATTATCATGTCCCTCTACCCGGGTTTATGTGTGTGCCTGCCGAGTCATCTCATGTCACCCTGCTCCGCTGTGAGCTTCCTGAAGGCGGGAACCTCATCACTTTTGCTTCTCATAGGTTTTCCTGTGCCTGGATTAGTGCCTGGTGCATAGTGACTCTTCAGTAAATATTTGTTGAAGAATGAATGAATGAATGAATGAATCAGCGAGTGATCTTTGTTCGAGAGGGACTCAGGAGAACATATTCTTCCTCTCCTCAATCTTTTGACCTTGTGGGTGTTCTCATGAGCCTTCAGGCTTCCCTAGGGCAGGTGTAGGCCAAGTGTCCACCCTGCATATTGACAAGAGCAGAGTCCTGGGGATGGATCCCAGGGAGAGTTTGGGGAAAGATTTCTTTTGCACCTGCCCCATGTTTCCTCTTCAAAAACACCTTTTATCCAAGTTCTCCCCAGTGCCTGGGGCATTCAGAACCCCAGGGGCAGCCCTGGAGGGCCCAGTGTTATCAGCCACACCAGGGAGTCTGATGTCCCCTGCTGAGTCATTTTCCCTTTCAACAAACGCATTAATGAACAGGAAGCCAGTTGTTTAGAGAGCCTGAAGCTGACATCAAGGCTGTGCTTTCCACCTGGGGAGCTTTGAGAAATTCAGATTCTCTTACCTGCTGGGTGGGAGGTCCCAGAGCCAAACTTATAAACTGGAAAGTTGGTTCTAAATTGGGGAGGGGCTTGGCAGTCTGTCTTTAGAACAAGGTTCCCAGTGACTGTAATGCACGTGGCCTGAGGACCATACTCTGAGGACACAGTCCTGGGCTCCGGGCTTGGTTTTTGGTGTGAAGAGGTGTGTGTGTGTACGTGTGCACACACCAGATCCAGGTAGGTTTTCAATGTCTGATAAAACAAGGTCCCGTCAGAACACTGGCATAGACATCTGCCCTTGGCACCCGGACCCTATTGCTTGCAATTATGATGGCTTTTTTGTCATTTATATCTTGCAACAAGGCCGTGTTGTAGATGAGACGGGGCAAGCATGCCTCTTGTCCCCACTCTCCAGAGGACACTGAGTTCTGAAGTTGAGTGGCTTTTTCAGGGTCACTTCACCATGGACTCTGCAGTCCCTCAGTTTCCCCTATACACATGGTAGACAAGGTAATGACAGCTGGTGGCAGAGGAAGGAGCAGTAAGGAAGCCACCTAGAACATTTGCCCCATGATCGAGGTATATGGGGGGAGAGAGAGAGAGAGAGACAGAGAGGTGGAGAGAAGAGAGATGTCACCCAGGCGGCTTTTGACCAGCTGGAGTCCAACCTGTGTATCCCAGAGAAGGTGAAATACCAAGAAACCACATGTGCTAGAAGAAAGTCCTGGGGTCACGATGAGCCTTGGTCACCTTCTCAATGCTGGCCCCCAAGTCTCTGCCTTTGCAGCACGTCTCAGCCTGGGGCCTGGCAAATACCCCTGGGGGAGGCTGGGCTGGGGTGGGGGGGAACCAGTATTTACCCACAATCTCTGTTTTGGAAGTAATTAATCTCCCAATGCATGAGACCCTTTGTGGTGGAAAGCGCTCGCTGACACTTTTGTGTAAACACCCAGCTTAGCATATTGACAAACTGGTGGCTGTTACTTTGATCCCAGGCTGCCGGCTCTGAAAAGGCAAGCCCGCTTCGGGCTGCCCCACTGGGCACAAAAGGCGGCTCTAATCCCTTCTACACTCCTCTCCGATCCATATTTAGAATTCGGAGTCTATTTTCTATATCCACTTAAGCTCTGCTAGGAGTTTGTTTAGTAACCTTCCTTCTTCATGCTCGCTGGTGACTCATAAGTTCGTTTTCTTAGCAAGGCATGCAGCAAAATTCCAAAGTAGCAAATGACCCGAATGAAAACCCTTAAACTCACATAGATTTAATCACTGCAGCAAATTGGAACCATTTGTGGTCAGGTTTTGATGGCGATCTATAAAGATTTCCCCCGTTCTCCCTCCACTTTCTTTTTAAGTGGCTTAGTTAAGGTTAGTGAGAAGAGGGGGCATCAGTGACAAGGTCCACGGGTCGGGGGAGAGGACGGGAATTGTTTCTACGGGCTCTCAGGGACATCTGCGGCCATGTGAGTGTCTTCCAGTGGCAAGGAGCACACTTTGGTGGCAGCCAGCGCCTCTCCCACACATCTCAGTGGTCAGGGCGGCGCAGCCCAGACACTCATAGCTGTGAGTTTCTGCCGAAGGTCTGGGGCCCTCTTTGAAAAATATTGTGTTTTGTGACTTTTGTCGCCTCCGGTTACCCTAATAAGGCAAGGGAAAGGTCAGTACGTTTTTTTCACGAACAGGGAGAAGAAATCAAACCTGATCTGTTATGATTTCTCCTTAAGCAAAGCAAACAGAGAGAGCTTTAATGAAGACGCCGATCTGGGACTGACGCTGACCCAGGCGGCACCGTGAGAGTGTCAGATCTGTTTCTGATAAAATCGACATTGAGGTTTTGAAGAATGAATCAGAAAGGAAGTTCAGCTCTATTTCATGACTGGGCTGAGCTAAATCAAAGGGGAAAGCTCGTCTGTAATTAAAGGGAAGCTTTTCTTGAATTTTTTTTTTCTCCTGAAACATTTTTAGAAATTTCTAGAATTGGGATTGCACTCAACAGTCCGTTGGTGAGGTTCTGTTGGATTTCTTGAGAGCAGATGGGAAAGTGGATTTGCAAAGACTGCAGCAGCAAATCCTACTGCACAAATGATGGAAAAAGTTACCCAATAGGGTCCACCCCCCACCTACTTTTTTTTTTTCTCTCATCTCCAGTTTCTATGATTATAGTTGGAGAGAAAATTCAGGCTGAAAGAAATTTGATATTTATTTTCTGTGAACTTTAATAAAGAAAGTGGTGGGTTTGGGGCTTTTTTTTTTTTTTAAGGCCCTTTGGACAAGTCAATTTTTAATTTTTTTTAATAGCACCTTTTGGCATAAAGCTGCTGGCGTGTGATTTATGGAGCTGTTAAGAGGCCGTGCTGAGAGCTATTCCCGGCAGGTTGGCGAAAGACTTTGAAGAGGCTTTTGACTCTGGGAGCCCACTCTTCATGGAACCTGTGTTCACCCAGGCAGGCCTTTTAAAATGTTTAGTGCCCAAGCCTTCGCTTGAAGTCCGTGTTTGTTTGGGTTTGCGGAATCCCTTTCCTTTCTTCAACATTCTCAGATGTCCCCGGTGTAGGCCCAGTGACCGGCCGTAATCCACTCCAGCCCTGCCTAGGAACAGTCCACTTTGTTCGTAAGCACATAACATAACTGAACCCCTGGGCCTCTGTCGTGAAATGGAATCCCAGACGCTCCAAGATGTCTTGGCAGATAAGTGCAGCCCTAATTCCAGGGTCACCCCCGCCCTGGAGGAGCAGGAGTTCACCTATACATCATGACATCGTTATCAGCCGGGGACCCCAAGCAGCCATAGCCCACCACATTTTCCACAGGGTTTGGCGGTGTTAAGAAAATACCCTCGAGCACGGTGTTATTTTAGGCTGAAACAAAAGTCGACATGAATGGCTCGGGGGGAACAGAGGGGGCATTGTTCTCCCTGTGGCCGGGTGCTCAGAACTGGCCTGAAACTGGAATCCAACAAATGGCGAAGAGGTAAATGCCATCACATACAAATGGCCTATCGTGTGTCCGGCGGGATCAACTGAGCGCAGAGGGCGGCCAGGCCGAGGCTCTGCCAGTCCCTGGGTCATGGGAAGTTTGGTTTCCAGAGGAGAGGCGGAACGTGCTACCTGATTTGTGGTGGGGTAACGGCTGACTCCGGGAGGAAGCCACCTGCTCGTGAGAGACAGAGAGGAGAACCCAAGTGCCAGGGACAGGACAGGCCCTACTCGGAGCCCCTCCAATGGCTTGTCCCATTTCATCTTCCCAGCCAACCTATGAGGGAGGTACTATCATTTGCCCCTTTTATAGATGAGGAAACTGAGGCAGAAAGCGGTAGACCTGCCCAAGGTAACATGGCTGGCAATTGGAGGAGCCAGGATTTAAAGCTGGGCAGTCTGGTTCCAGATCCCATACCTCTGTGATCTGTACCTGATCATATAATTCTCGTTTTCCCTGTCCCTGCATTCCTTATTCTTGGCCCCTGGGTGAGGTTGCAGGTGCTGTCAGTACCCAGCGCAGAAGCCCTTGGAGCTTACCGTGTCAGGGTCAACCGGTGGCCCAACTTCCAGCTACCACGGTGTGCATCTCTTTGCTTCAGGGCTTTCTTTTGCCATGGGCATCTGCTCTGCCCACTTCGGCAACAGGCCAGTAGCGCTAGGAAATTAACACCCTCCACCCGAGACTGATGACAGATGGTGTGTAAATGCCACAGCTCCTTTGCTCAGCTGGTGGGGAATCTCTAAGGTGGGGGTTCTGCTCTGCTTCCCAGGGGCCCCCCATGCTGTTGAACTCCAGGTGCCTGCAATGGTAGCTTGCTTGGAAGTGCACGCTTTAGTGACCTCCTTCCCTTCTTTGCCTCACTTCCGTACTGCTCTCCTGGTGTTTTTCCTGGGATTTCCCTCCCGATATCACCTTCACTTAGGCCTTTGCCTCTAGAGCTACTTCTGGAGGAACCCAAACCCAGACAGAGGATTGCACCTCTGTGTGATCATTTGACTGACGTCTGTCTCCCTCGTAAAACCATGAGCCCCATGAGAGTCTGACGTATTCCCGAGGACCAGCTACATGCCCAGCTCATAGTAGGCACCAAGTAAATACCTATCAAATGAAAGAGTTTCAAAGTAGAAAATCCCTTTCTGTCTAACACAAGTTTATATTGTGATAGTGAGTTCTCTTCTTATGTCAATATATTACATTTAAATGGCTTTATTTAAAGGAGGCTCATTCTTTACTGAAGAGCTCCTGTACCCAGGTACTTTGGGGAACCTGGGGACATGGCCCCTTTCTATTTCTCTGCCACCTTGCCTAGAGTTGGGAAGAACCAGCTTCTCCTTTAGGGTCAGATGAAGATCTTTGGAGGTTCCAAACCTTTGTCCTTTTCCTAGACCTTATCCCCCAGCCTCCTTTGCAATGTGGTGTGCCATGTGACTGAGTCTTAGCCAATGGGATTGGAGCAGATATGGACCAGCCCACGACGCTTTCTACTTGCAGTGCTCTGTGTCTGCGGCTTAACGCCAACAAGTGTCAGCACATTAAATAAGAGAAGGGTAGGACCCGGAATCATTGCTTGGAGGAAAGCGGCGCACAGACCAGGGACACCCACTTTCAACTTCACTAATAAGAAGTAATTTTCTATTGCGTTTGAAACCTCATGCATTTTGAGGTTTGTTGTTATGGCAGCTGATATGACCCTAATACGGAAGCCGAAGGCACTAGCAAGAGTTAGTCTCTGTTTCTCTCCTGCCATACGGAAAATAAGTGTTAAATGGGTTCAACAAAATTTTGCTTTTCCTTATGATAGTGACTCTCATTTAGAAATATCAGCTAGCAAAGGCTTAGTCATTTCGATGTGATCACATGCTTGTTCTGCCTCCTAGGTGATCTCACAGGCTGTTTTGTCTAGAAAGCGTTTGTCTACCAGGCTGGTGCATGAACATGTGCGCCATCCAAGAGCCAATGGAATCCAAGGAAAGCAATGGAATGGCTTTATGAATGTGCAAGGACATTGCTGTTTCTTCAGAAGTTCAGGAAGCTACCTCTGCCTCCTACAGACTCCACTACCCATGAAGATGGGTCCCAGGGTTAAGGCAGAGACAGCAGTGATCTCTCAGACCTGTGTTACACTCTCCTGAGCTTCCATAACACCCACAGGGAAATCTAGCCATGCAACCACCAGAAGCCTCCTTGGCCTCTCTCCCCACCAGCCATTAACTTTCCTAAGAAGAACGGGGGGGGGGGGGGGGTTGGAAACGCATGCTTCTTGAACCTGGCAGTGTTTAGGTTTTACACGTGGTGTGTATTCTCCTTTTCAT